>JAFNEN010003233.1:0-11846 GCA_019343175.1 Oedothorax gibbosus
AAATTTTAAAAAAAATTTGTGTATGTCAAGGATTTCTATACTGGGCGCCATTGAGTAACGAGCTAACAATATTTATTTTTAGCCTACTTTTCTTTTTTTAATTCGAAAGAATTAAAAAAATGAAAAAATAGGTATTGACAGGCGGTCGATGTCCGTCTGTCTGTCTGTCTGTCCGTCTGTCCGTCCGTACTCCCCTTCCAAAATCGGTTCTATCCATCGGATCTTAAAAATTCTTTTTTTGTTAGAAGCTATGACCTCAGATACCCAACTTTCATACTTTTTGTCCGTCTGTCTGTACGTCCGGACGGACATAAATCTACTATCTGCCGGCGAATTTCCCATTGAATTAGCATTGAAATTCAATTTTGAGTCATTTAAATCACTGTTGCCAAATCAACAATGGCATGAGAAACTTTATTTATTTAAACATATTTGAAGCAAAATAATATTTTCATGGACCAGTTGGGAATGACGTCATAAAATGTAGCACAATTTGATTCTTTGATTATTCATTAATTATCTACACTCTTAAAACAAAAGAGTGAAATTCACTCCTATAGGAGAAGTGCATTTTCGGCACCGGAAAGGAGTGAAAATTAACTCAGACTGAGTTAAAACCGCTCGTTTTAAGAGTGTAGGGACGCAGATTGTTTTATTTTATTTCTTTTAAACCCACTCAGAAAAAGAGTGAAATTCACTCCTATAGGAGAAGTGCATTTTCGGCACGGAAAGGAGTGGAAATTAACTCAGACTGAGTTAAAATCGCTCGTTTGTTTTAAGAGTGTACCAAGAAAGCGGCAAGGCATACTTTTGCATGCAATTATGCTTAGTTTTAATTTACATTTCTTATTTTTTAATGCAGTTCGGAGTAGTTGCATTACTTTTGTTATTAATAAATATTTAATTATTCTTCGAACTACAAATAAATCACGAGCAGATGATAAATAATATTTAATTAATTTGCGAAGAATATTAAGGAAAATAGTTGATTTTGGCTTTTAGAAGTTTAAATTACAGCTGGGTGCTGTGTTTCAATTTTTTTTCTAATGTGTATAAATCTAGTGTAGAAAGGGCTGTTGATGATATTTACTTTAGGAACCTAGTTTTTTTTCCCGATTAGAACTTCAGTAAGTATTTAAGTAACAGGAAAGTAGGCTATTTTAGTTCTTTATGAACTTCTTGTTTTATGTGAGCCACGATATGTTTTAAGTTTAGGTATATGTTTTGTTGGTAAACTTGTTTATAAAGATAATTTTTTTATTATTTATTATTGAATATTAATCATTCGTTGGCATGCTGAAAGTTGTAGTTAAGTTTTAGTTTACATATTTGAGAGAGACAGACGTATGATTTAGATTTTTTAAAGAATATTTTCTGATCCATAATTTATTAAAAATTCAAACTTAATTTAATTCTAATCAAAAATACAAATATTAATTTGAATTTTTTAATTAAGAATGACAGAATAAACTATAAATTATCTTTAAAAAGTAAAAAAATTATTATTGGTACGTATTTTTCAATTATTTTACTAGTTATTAACAGATTTTATTTTATGAATTGGATTCAAAGATATTTATATCTAACTGCATTGTATTTTCTAATATTTTATGACGATGGAATATTTTTAAACACTTTCAGCGCGTTCAAAATAGACGAGCAGACGATAATAGTTTTGAAATGCGAAAAATTATTTGTTACTGTAAAATAAAAAATTTCATTTTGTAATTAAATAAAAAATAAAGCATGGAAAATGCAACACAAGCCTATAGTTATGTTTTTAAAAATATTCTGAGCACTTACCATAGTTGATTATTATTTTTTAAAAAAGTATTGCATCCGTATAATTATATTCAAGAGTTTTGCTTCTTAAAGTTAGGTTAATTACAAAGATTCTTACCATAATCCTCCATTAAAAAATGTTCGATGATGAAGTTTAAAAAATATATAAGTGATTAAAAAAAGAAAAATACCGCGTGCGCATACACGCGCTATTTAAAAAATATTAAATTTATTGTGAGTTCATTTTTAAGCAATCCCATGTCACGTTAAATAACTAATATACTTTCTTAAAAAAAAAAAAAAAATTATGAACATTTGTTTAATATACGAAATAAATTTTATTTAAAATTATAATAAATTTATTTCTTTAACACACAAGACACTGAAAAAATAGTATCTTAAAAAATGGCTCTCAGTTCTGTGGAACACGCCGAGTCTGCAAAGGCTTGACCGCCAATATTGCAGCCCCATTAGAAAAAAAAAATAATTGGAGTTGCATGCATTGAAATTTAATAAAAACATTTTAAAAGATGAATAGAATATCTTTTTTTTATATACAGGCTCAAATACATTAGTTCATGTGTGTATATGATTTGCCTGAAGCAAAAATCTAATGTAAATACAAAACGAAAAATTTTAATATTTAATTTCGTAAAACTTAGATTCAATTTCCTAAAAGTTGTCAAGTAGATTTTTTCTTAAAAATACCGCGCATCGCTTCCATGTTTAAATAAAAGATGAATAAAGCAGAGCTAGATGAACAAATATTTTTATTAAACATCGATTTTAAAAACAATATTTACGAGTAAAGAGTAAAAAGAATAAATAGAAGCAAAATAATAATAATAATAGATGGAATATTAGAAGGCCTACTACTGTTAAAAGTAATCAATTTAAACGTAGATATTCTAGAGATGACTATGAAAGTGATAGACATTAAGCTTATATAATTCGATAGTTTATATTTTGCTTAAAATATAATAAATACTTTGGTAAACGTTACTTATTCCAAATACAGATTTAACTTATGTTCACTCAGAGCTTTTCCGGCACTTCGGCAGTAGTTCCATCATATCAATATTTAATAGCCCTCGTGTAGCTCTAGTGGGACGTTATGTAAGCCAAAACCAAATGAACTATCATTAATCAACCTTAAAGGCGCCTCGTGTGTGATACATCAGAATTTTCAAGGTCGTTGTTGTGGTTTAATGTTTTCTTCCTTTTTGCAAGGCCGTATTTGTTTATCAAGTTCACATATTGTAATCTTATATACAGTCCCCTAAAGGGTAATTAAAAAGTATTTTGTGATTTATTCAGCAATTTATGGATAAAAAAAATTTAAAAATTGGGATTTCGCTTAAACTTCATGTCTTAAATTAATTCTGTAAAAATATTAAGGGGTTTCTCATTCATAATTTTTTTTAAAAATTAATATAATAATTATTTAAAAAATATAAAATTTCTTTTAAATACCCCAATAGTGTATGCATTTTGTTTGGGTTATTATAATTATTATTCAGTTTAAAATTCGTTTCATTATCTTAAGTATTTATAGAGTGGGATAGTTTTATTTTATGTGCAACTCATTTGACATTACGGCCCCTAAACTTTGTACGCCTCTAACTCCACTAATAATGCTCAAATACTAACAAAACTTGGTATTTCGTGTTAAATATGTCATAAATTTGAAATATGTACTCAAAAAGGGATGTTTCCATTCAAAATTTTGAAGTTGGTAACATTTTTAATATGAAGACGGCCCCTTATCAAATTTTGAGTCATGAATTTAACTCAGAATGTTATTTATTCACAAAGACAAAAAGGTCCGATTCCATAGGATGACTAACGTCCGAAATAATCCTAGTGTTTACTTTTTTTTGTCCACAGCTGTACTTGATTTATTTCAGTCATACATGTAGATTTAATTGGTTTTAAATGAGGCATCTAAAAAAAATGCCACAAGAAGCGTTGGGCGCCCCAAGTTTCCAAGTTCAAATAGCGCTTTTGAAATTCCTTTTGTACAATTCCATTGACGAGTTTATAATCCTTTTAGCTTCCACACTACGTTTATAACGTAAAAAGTGAAAGGTATTATAATCGTTCAGTCCGTCTGTCTGTCTGTCCGTCACCCACTTTTATAGCCCAAACTACAAATGCTACGGACAAGTGTGATACTTCAAAAAATTCAGCGCATCGAAAATAGAATACATTGAAAATTTCAGAAAAGAATTCGAATTCAAAGTACTTCAATTATTTAAAAAACTGCAAAATATAATGCTAATTTAAAAAGCATAGGAAGCCATTTTTATTAGAATTAAATCACCATTGCCATTCGCAACAATCGCTCGAGAAACTTTAATTGTTTTAGACAATAAATTAAAATAAATTTATTTTTGCGACATCGATCAGTTTGAAACAGGGGCGGACTATACTTAATTTACAAATACTTAATTTAAATGAGCAAAACAGAATTTTTTTTATGGACCTGATAAGCAGACGGATTCTGATGAAATATTATGTGGCGTCATTTTTTATTTTCGCTTTTTTTCATGAGTTGCTATATTGTGCACTCACAAATCAGTAAAGGTCACGGTATTAGGCAATGTTAAAGAAAAAAAAAAAACTATCGTCCCCACCCCCTCCGGATTTATTTTTAAGCCAATCGCAATTTTGGCGGGAATAAGATTTTAGATACATTTTTACGGCACCCATAACGACGGCTATCCTCTCAAACAGGAAGTATAAAAAAAACAAAGAAATAAAATATTGACAGATTTTTTTTGTTGAATTCGTTTTCAAATATAATAGTGCATTTTTTTCGTTAATAATCAAAGAAATTCCACTATCGCAAAAAAAAGAAATAGCAAAAACGGTCCTCACCCCCTCCTCTCCTAGGATTTATTTTTAAACCAATGACCCTTGCTGTCTTTGGATGACTATGACTACTTTTTTCTTTATATTTTGCTTAGTTAAATAAGTGTACTACAAGTTAGGAGTTTTTCGCGCTTTTTTTTCTATCGTAATTTCTACTGTAAAGTATCTGTAGTGAGTATGAAAATGAGCATGTTTGTTGTTACGCGTCAGACCCCAAATTAATGTAGTCAATTTAAAATTTTGTCAACAATAGAAATTTTCCAAAGAGCCCTAATAATATATGTTTTGACCATAAAGTATAAAGACGGTTAACCGAAACCTTAAAGTTATTGCATACTTAAGGGGAAGTACACGTTAAATGCTCTAAAGTCCCGACCTGCGTACGATGTCTACCTTAAAGTTGCGTTGGGTGCCTACTCGGGCTCGTCACCTGACTGTGGTTCTAAATTATGACGCCCGTCCCCCAATAGCGCTCGTGTAGCTCTAGTGCGACGATATTTCAAACTAAACTATAGTATACTTAAAAACCAAACTATCGATGACGACGGTGGAGCCAACGTTAACAATATAATGAATTCCATTACCCATAAACAATTAAAATCGTTCTAAAAAATGTATAAACATTTGCAGCTGGAGTAATAAATCTTACGGCTTTTGTATAACACCCTAATTTTTTTTAAAGCTTGTGTTTTGAAGAAAACAGAAAAAACGCGTCGGATTTATTGAATGTTTAACAATAATAACTCTATTAATATATAAGGGGAAAAACAATAAGAAAACGGCAAGTCTGATAAAATATCGTATGACACCGATTTTTTTTCATTTCTGCTGTTCTTTTTTTATGAGTTGCTTGCTGCGTGCGTGCGACAAGATTTTGATTTTTTTACTATTTATTTGGATTTATTAAATTGATAACCAAAGAGCATATTACAGGTGTTTTTTTTCTCTTTTGGAATAAATGTGGCGTCTAAGCTAAGCAGGTGATGCTCCAATCGGAGTGTTTCGCGCCTTTATCTCGTATGTCTGTCTCCATTACATTTCAGTTCATTCCTTACATGTAAAGACACCTCGCCAGTGACGTCTTGCTGCCGAGCGAACCCAAAACGAATATAGCCAATATAGGATATTTAGGCGCATGCACACGCTAGGCGTTTACATCTCTGCGTTATAAAATGTACAAAAAAATATATATATCTGGTACAGAAAAAAGAGACGAAAAGGGAAAACGAGATTTTTTAATAGCTGCAGCAGATCCAAGCCAGAAACGCTTGTTTTTTGCATCAAAATCTAACCACTATTAAACCCAAAAACAGTTGCCAGCAAACATTTAGGACTGGTTCAAATTCAACGTTGGTGATAAATAAATCCGATTTGATTGGAAATTCAACAGGTAAGGGTTATTTTGTGAAAATGTATATTTTATCTAAAAAATAATTATACAAAGAATTTTTTAGATTTTTTATTACTAACGAGAGATGATAACTTTTTATAAACAAAATTTAGTACCATTATTTTTTTAAAAAAATTTTTGTTTTTAAAGTTTTATTTGTTTATGCATAGGGGGCATTTTTTTCCATAAAAAAAGACACCTAAATTTTTAAAAAAATTTATTCGAGTTTTTGAAACTGTGGTTACATCAAGAGATAAGAAGACCTTAATTTTTGCATAATTGAGTTCATATGTGCTTAAAAAGATTTATAGTAGTCTTCAACCCTTAAGTTTCGGTTTTATCCTACTTTCCCCAACATTAATATTTATAATAATGTTTCTTTTTTATCAATTTAAAACTCTATGACCTGTACTTACTAAATTGAGAGTTCTTGCTTGGGGTAAATTGGGGAGGTTTTTATTAGATTTGTTTGTTATAAATTATTGATCTTACATAACTCACCCACAACACTGAGTATATAGGGGGGTTTATTTACTACACCTACACCGTCAACGTCAAAGAGCGCTTTTATATAATTTTTCAACTCGGCTCGGTTCACTTAATTGTCACTTGCAAGTTGCAACTAGTTTAACCGTAAAGTGCCTCTGGCCAATATTCAATATTTTACAATACCCAAATGGTGAAGTATATGGATTTTGCCATTTACAATATTCAACTAGTACTTAAAAAATATATGGACATTTTTTTTATGTGAGTTTTAAGGTATCAGGGAAATAGGCTATATCTGTTTTTCTGCTTGTTATTATTATATTTATTATGTCAAAACTCAGTGTTTAAGGATAATTGACTTTTGTTAAAGTATTGTGTGGAGTTGTGGACGTTTGTTGATTTTTTTTATGTAAATTGGTTATGAAGCAACTATCTACGCCGCAAGAATTTTTATTTCAATATTTTTTTATGAATTAAAATGTTTTATTGCAAATGTTAGAAGATTTTCTTTGCAAACTAAATTGTCTAGCACTTTCTCATAGTGTCCTTTTTTTTGTGTCTTCATTCAATTTTGAAGAACAGAATGAACGCCCATCTTTAGACAATTATTTTGATGAGAAGAAAGTGAAAACACCAGTTTAGAATCTGATGAAGATTTTGAGAATGATGAAAATGTAAACTTGCTATGGGATTGCGCAGTTATCATTTGTCAAAATTTACACCTCCCTCAATTCACTCTTCGTTAGAAGAAAAAATAGAGTTCGTTCAAAAGCACCCCATACAACCACAGGCAGGTCAAAATTTAGATCTTCCATTCAAGCCTTTGAAAACTTATTATCGGTCGTCAATTGACGATGCAGTGGAACATAGAAAATGGCTATCTTATTCAGCAGATATAAATAAAATATACTGTTCAGTATGCATGGGATTTTCCAATGAGCGTCAAGTAATTTCGTGAATGGTTATGATATAAACATCAAACATCTGTACAAAAGTTTGGTATCATCTCACAGAACAGCTTCTTCTGCTTACATTGGGGCTACCAAAATGCCGATGTAATGGGCGTCATTGATAAAATCTAGCTGATAAGCGTAAAATTCAAGTTCTCCAACGAAGAAAAAATTTTAATGAGAGTAATCGACATAGCCATTTTTCTTGGAAGGCAAGGTTTATCCTTTCGAGGGCACCAAGAAGAGGCGGTTTTCAAATTTAAAAAATCGGAAGCGTAAATCACGGAAATTTTTAGAATTGGTCACGCTCGTTTGTAATATAGCGACACTTTAAATGGTCATGTTACTCAGGCTATCAAAAAGAGTGAGCACAAGAGCAACGCGCATTGGCATCATAAAAAGAAAACGGACCAAAAGAATAAAAAAAATCGAGGTAGAGTTCGCTTATCACTTTTTGTCCAAGACTTTGGTTAATAAATTTATTTCGGTTCTCACCCATCAAATTCAAATGGAAATTGTAAAAGAAAATTAAAATGGCTGTTTTTCTTCAGTATGAAGTTGATTCTACCCAGGATATTGCTGTTATGGATCAATTGGCATTGTGCGTTCGATACGTCTTTGATGGCGAGGAGAAGGTAAGGTTGTTGTATATGGTTGTTGGCGAGGTTGAAGGTAAGGTTGTAAGACACACACATACATATTATGGTGGGCCAAAGTCATGACTGGGCCAGTGGGCCAAACTTAGCCAGTCCGCCCTGGTTTGAAATGACGTCAAATATATTTCACTGCAAGATTCTTTGTACGTTGATAAGAAATGTTTTTTAATTCTATTTAAAAGCGAGGACTATTACATATTCATTCTTTGAAATATAAATTAATTTTTGCAAACGATAAGTAATAATTATTGAATTTTCGAAATAAAATAAATGAACTAGCCAAATTTAGCATGTAACGTTTAATATAGAATATCAATGCTGTGTTTTGTCGCCTTTTTACCTGTTAAACACAACTGTTGTGGGGAAGCGGTTAAGTGACAGATTCTGTTGCAAACCTACTTTTTTTTTTAGCATCCTCCCCCCCCCCCCTACTCCTTATTGTTGCAGAATTGTTTTCTGGCGCGTTTTTATTTGGTTTAAAAAAACACAAAAATTATCAAGCAAATCAAAAGTGGCTTCAATTTTTGTATAATTTTTTGACTTCAAAGAGAATGAATGGGTAGCCATAATCCAGAGCAACACCAGGAAAAAAAGAGGATATAAATTTTGTTTGATGACGTACGGTCTACCAGACGAAGATTTATGACAATTATTTCCAATAAACAATCCGATCATTGTAACAAAGTTTAAACAATTATACAGCTAGAAAGACTTATTAATCTTACGCAGTTTATAAAACATTTCTGTGAATTGATGACGTTTTTTCCAATGGCATCAATGAGATATTCCCGCCAAAATTTGGTATCAATGAAATATTCCCGCCATATTTGGTATCAATGAGATATTCCCGCCATATTTTGCTGCTGGCTCATATATATTTCGAACTTTGGTATGACATTTCTACAAATTTAAATGACCTTCGGATAATATTTCTGAATGTTTCCCGCAAAATTAGACTGGAAGCCAAAATAACTAAATGATTGCTTTAGAATCAGTAGGAAGGTACATGTCTTGTTTCAAATGTGTTGATGATTGAATATACTAGTTAAGTAGTCCTATTCCGAGTTTTACGGTAAGAATTTTGTTTAATATTTAACTTTATTTTTTTAAATTTTAAACAAAACTAGTATTTTTTAGTAACTTTTTTTAAGTGAAACTATCTCTGTAAATATTGTAAGATAATTCCCGTTTTTTTTTATAATGTCAAATTTGTTGCATTAGATAAAAAGCTAGGGATGGCGGTTTTTGAGAAAAAAACGTTTTTTCAAAAACCAGTTTTTTTACAACGCCGGTAAAATCGACGCGGTTTTACCGACCAAACCGGTTTTTTAATGGAAAAAAAAACGGTTTTCCGTTTAAAAAAAAAACAGTTTTTAAGTGTTTTTTCATGTTTGTATTAATGAATTGAAAATCAATTAATATTAAATAATTAACAAGAAACATAATAATAATTAACTTATTAATAATAAACTTATTGAAAATTAATTGGTAAATTAATATTGATGATGATTCATTTTTTTTCATGTAATTATTTTGTTATTTTAATATAAAGATCATTAAATATCTTATTCTCCATTCCGGTTTTCCGGTGTTTTTGATATTTTTTCTACTTTATTTTTCGAATTTAAAAAACAATTTCCAGTTAATTTAAGTGTTTGAAGTGTTGGAAACTAAGTTCCAGGATTTCTTCCGAATTCTTACTTCTTTAATATTTAAAATTTTAATGTTCCGTTACTGTTTTTTCTTCTGTTTTGTTTTCTTATTTCGTTATTCTAATAACGTTTTGAGTATTTTTATTAAGCTTTGCATCATTCCATTTCTATTTTCTTTATTAGTATTATTTAATTACTCCAATTTACCGTCTATGTCGCCCGTGCATCCTTCAGTCCGCCCGACTACCACACACTTTATTATTGCCCCAATCCACACAGAAATGTATTAACTCAAATTTTGCTAATCATCATTCATCATGATACGTTTCATTTTATTGAAACTATAGTGTTTTGTATAAAGCGTGAATACAATGCTTTGTGTAAAGTTAATTAAATATCTTCTAATTAGGAAGTGATAGTATTATTATTAAAAATATTTTTTAATTATCTATAATAGTAATAAAAATGAAGTTTTGTTTGTGGGTATGTTCCATTTATAGACTCTTAAACTAGACATTTGTTTGACTCGTAACTTGGCACAAATGCGTAGTTCATACTTCATATACCTTGGTATCTAAATCCTTGGTACATAAATTACGTTACGCACAGAGAGGGGGGAGGAGTATGCGACAACGTGACGGATCGTGACATGGAGGGGGGGGGGAGGGTAATCGCTTGCGTGACGTAACGATTCGGAAAATTTCACTTTTGCAAGGAAAATCTGTTTTCATATAAATGAAGTTTTTTGAGAAGAAAAAACAAATCTGAAATCATTTTTAATCATAAGAAACACTTTATTTCAGAAAGAGTATGGGGAGAATTATTATATGCCACACGTTGACATTATTAGTCTCGCGATTTTTTACAGACCTTTTCGTAACGGTACTTCGTAACACGCTAAATTGCGACCTACCTTGACAAATCAGAGGCTAGCAGCTAACTGACGATCACCAAAAGGCTCAGAACTAGACAGATCCCCTTTTTGTAGAAGACATTAGCGAATGGCTAGTTAGTCCTTGGACAATGGAAATAAAAATACAATGTCGGTCCTATTCCTATGAATAAATTATTTAACCAAGATAAATGTTACTTTTTTTTCTTTCGAAGTTAATTTTTTTTTAAAAATAAAAAATACATTTTTTTTGAATTTTTGAAACAAAAGGGAAATTAAAATCAATTTTTTTTTAAAAGGGGGGGGGGGGCCCAGTGCAAACGTGACCCTTTTTTTTAGGGGGAAGGGGGTTTGGAAAAAACGTGACGCAGCGTGACTAGGCGAGGGAGGGATAAAAAAGTCAAAAAAATTTTTCCCTGGGCGTAATTTATAAAACGGGCCCCTTGGTGCTTGGGAAACAGTGACACAAAATTTTATATGGGGCTAATTTTTTTCAATGGAAACCCCTTTTTTGATTTCCCCTCTTAAAAAAAAAACAAAACGGGTTTTTAAATCAGTCTGAGTTAATTTCCACCCCCTTTCCCGGGGGGGAAAAAGCCCTTCTCCTATTTGGAGTGAAAATTTTACTCTTTTTTTGGGAGGGTAAAAAAAATAAAAGAAAACAATCTGCGGTCCTACACTCTTAAAAAAGAGCGGTTTTTTAAATCAGTCCCGATTAATTTCCCCCCCCATTTTCCCTTTCCGAAATGCCTTCTCCTATAAAGAGTGAATTTCCCCTCTTTTTTTTTTAAGAGTTATAACCCCCTAATTTAAAAAACTTTAGCGGCCGTTTTTTGCCAATTGAGGAAAGTATTTATTTCAGAAGTGAAAAAGTCTTTTGAAAAAAACTTTAAAAAAGCGACTGCATTTTGGGCTATAAAACCTATTTTTTGAGGGGCGGGAAAAAATAGGGCCCTTTTGAAATTTTTTTATTGCTACCGGCGCCGTCGTTTAAAAATTATAAGGGATTTTTTTTATGATTTTCCTTCCCAAATTTTAAATTTAAAAAACTAAATTTAAAATTAAATTTAATTCGGGGAAAAAATGAAAAAAAATCGTTTGCGAGGCACTGAAAAAACTTGTATCAAAAATTAAAAAAAAGTTGGGTTTAATAAAATGCGT
>JAFNEN010003234.1:0-28280 GCA_019343175.1 Oedothorax gibbosus
CAAGTTTACTTTGAATAAATTAGAGTGCTCAAAGCAGGCGTGACGCCTGAACAATGGTGCATGGAATAATGGAATAGGACCTCGGTTCTATTTTGTTGGTTTTCGGAACACGAGGTAATGATTAAGAGGAACAGACGGGGGCATTCGTATTGCGACGCTAGAGGTGAAATTCTTGGACCGTCGCAAGACGAACTACTGCGAAAGCATTTGCCAAGAATGTTTCCATTAATCAAGAACGAAAGTTAGAGGATCGAAGGCGATCAGATACCGCCCTAGTTCTAACCATAAACGATGCCAGCCAGCGATCCGGCTGTGTTCCTCAAATGACACGCCGGGCAGCTTCCGGGAAACCAAAGCTTTTGGGTTCCGGGGGAAGTATGGTTGCAAAGCTGAAACTTAAAGGAATTGACGGAGGGTCACCACCAGTAATGGGGCTTGCGGTTCAATTTGACTCAACGCAGCAAACCCTACCAGGCCAGGACACGGCGAGGATTGACAGATTAAGAGCTCTTTCTTGATTTCGTGGGTAGTGGTGCATGGCCGCTCTTGGTTCGTGTAGTGATTTGTCTGGTTTATTCTGATAACGGACGAGGCTCTAGCCTACTAAATAGACGCTCGGATCATTCCTAGTCCGCGTTTCTTCTTAGAGGGACTGGCGGCGTTTAGCCGCACGAGGCAGAGCAATAGCAGGTCTGTAATGCCCTTAGATGTCCTGGGCCACACGCGTGCCACATTGAAGGAATCATCGTGTGCTTTCCCTTTCCGACAGGAATGGGTAACCCGTTGAACCTCTTTCGTGCTGGGGATTGGCGATTGCAATTATCCGCCATGAACGAGGAATTTCTAGTAAGCGTGAGTCATCATCTCGCGTTGATTAGGTCCCTGGCCCTTGTCCACACCGCCCGTCGCTATTACCGATTGAATATTTTAGTGAGGACTTCGGATTGGCTGTCGATTTGGCTTTCGGGTCGAGCCGACGTGCCGAAAAGATGCCCGAACTTGATTATTTAGAGGAAATAAAAGTCGTAACAAGGTACCCGTCGGTGAACCAGCGGGTGGATCATTATCGAACCTTTCGTCGCGAGCGAGAGAAGTAGGTGAATCTCCTCGGTCTTCCGTCTGCCCGGATGGGGCCGAGAAACCGGTGCCGGTAGTCGGGCATAGTAGGGTGCCCGGCGAAAGTGCCACTTTGAACGGATATAAGACGCCGAACCTATGGTGTACCTGATTCCCGGCCGCGAGACGGCAAGAGGGAGGTCCCTCGTCCCTCGAGGACGCGGGGGCTAGGTTTGAAGAGACGCGCCCGCTCTGGCGCGCCGCACTTTCGGTGTCGGCCCCTGACGTTGACGTCCGCGACTTCGGATGATGGGGTTTTTGAACGCGCTGCGATGCCTCGAGTGGGTGTTCTGCGTCGAGTTGCCGTGCACGTGGCTAACTCCGCAACCCGCTCGGCGTCCTATTCCCTGGAAGGGAGGTAGTAGTCGATGTCCTTCTCGCTGACAAGGGAGTGCCCGGCCTAAGCCGGATTGCACGCACCATGGAGTCTTGAAGGTTCGTCGGTGGCCGCTTCCCCTACGGGGAGTAGTTGTTCCTGAACATTTTCTTTGAACGCAATACGATGAACGCCCTGGTGACGGGGCGGGAATCAAAACTCTGACAACTCTAAGCAGTGGATCACTCGGCTCACGGGTCGATGAAGAACGCAGCCAGCTGCGAGACTTGGTGTGAATTGCAGAACACATTGAGCATTAACTTTTTGAACGCGCATTGCGGCCTCGGGTTCTGCCCGGGGCCTCGCCTGTCTGAGGGTCGGATAAGACTTACCGAGGAAGGTTCTCCTTCCCATTGACCGCTCCGACTTCACAGTCGCCGGTTTAAAATCTCACGAGTGTTCTACGTCCTGTCGAAGAAGCGTTGCCGCGGTGCATGTCTGTCTGGGCGGAGGGAACGGATATTTCTCTCCCCGTGGGATGGATCTGCGTGCAATGCAAAGAACGACGATTGACGAGACGCTCGCCAGTTTAACGGAGTATTTAAGGTGCCTCGAGAGGGTGTGCGTTTGAGTTGCCGTGTGCGTGGCAACTCCGCTGCTCGCTCGGTGCCGACAAGGTGCCTCGAAGAGGGTTTGCGTCGAGTTGCCGTGTGCGTGGCAACTCCGCTGCTCGCTCGGTGCCGAAAAGGTGCCTCGAAGAGGGTTTGCGTCGAGTTGCCGTGTGCGTGGCAACTCCGCTGCTCGCTCGGTGCCGAAAAGGTGCCTCGAAGAGGGTTTGCGTCGAGTTGCCGTGTGCGTGGCAACTCCGCTGCTCGCTCGGTGCCGCTTGGATGTGATGCGGAGACTTTCGGTGTGGGTGTTCAAGAGTGACCGTGCGCGTGGTCCACTCCGCCTCCCTTTTGTCGCCGCGTCCGACTCCGCGTGGAAGTGGGTCCGCGTTACTGAATTACTCCTGCCACGTGCAGTATACCCTATGTCGACCTCAGATCAGACGAGATAACCCGCTGAATTTAAGCATATAAATAAGCGGAGGAAAAGAAACCAACAGGGATTCCCTTAGTAACGGCGAGTGAACCGGGAGAAGCCCAGCGCCGAATCCCCCGCTCGCAAGGGCGTGGGGAAATGTGGCGTTTAGGAGTGAGCGTGCCGGAGACGGACTCTGCAGCAAGTCCCCTTGACCGGGGCTGTTGCCCAAAGTGGGTGCGAGGCCCATAGCTGCTAGGTTCTATCCGGATGCGATCTCCTTGGAGTCGGGTTGCTTGGAAGTGCAACCTTAATCGGGTGGTAAACTCCACCTAAGGCTAAATACTTCCGTGAGACCGATAGCAAACAAGTACCGTGAGGGAAAGTTGCAAAGAACTTTGAAGAGAGAGTTCAAGAGTACGTGAAACTGCTTAGAGGTAAACGGGTGGGCCCTCGAAATCCTGTGGTGGGATCATTCAGTCGGGGTGTCGCGTCGCAGGCTGGGCATGCATTATGGTACCCGTGAGGGGGCCGGCTCGGCTAGCGTTGCGTGGCAAACCGACGCATTTGTTTCCCATCCGAAGGACGCCGCAACCGGTTGGTGGACGGTCTTAAGAGCGAGAAACGGCAGGTGGCCGGAGGCGTGCATTTGTGTGTCGCCGGTTGTTAGCCATCTTGCAGGACGGCCCGTCCGCCGACCGTGGCAATAAAGAGGCCCGGCTGGGCTTCGTCGTCTCCTCCTTGCGTAACGAGCTATACTAGCATTCGCAGGAGTTCGTTGAGAGGTGCGTTCGCACGAAGCGAGTTCGTGGCAAGCATCGCTCCGTCTCCGTTGGTGATGCGAGGCTCGTGGGAGTGATTGACGGTTTGCGGCGAGTAGATCGGTCACCCACCCGACCCGTCTTGAAACACGGACCAAGGAGTCTAACATGTGCGCGAGTCAATGGGTCTTGAATAAGCCCGGCGGCGAAATGAAAGTACAGGCCGGCGGAGGTCGGCCGCATTCGGGATCCCCGTTCCCTCGCGGGCGGGGCGCACCGGAGACCCGCCGCGTTCCACTTGTGGAAGTGGCGGAGTTTGAGCGCACACGTTGGGACCCGAAAGATGGTGAACTATGCCCGGACAGGACGAGGCCAGAGGAAACTCTGGTGGAGGTCCGTAGCGGTTCTGACGTGCAAATCGATCGTCAGATCTGGGTCTAGCGGCGTAAGACTAATCGAACCATCTAGTAGCTGGTTCCCTCCGAAGTTTCCCTCAGGATAGCTGGCGCTCATTGAATTCAGTCTCATCTGGTAAAGCGAATGATTAGAGGCCTTGGGGCCGAAACGATCTCAACCTATTCTCAAACTTTAAATGGGTGAGAAGTCCGCCTTGCATGACTGAAGGCCGGACGAGACAGGATGAGAGTGCCCAGTGGGCCACTTTTGGTAAGCAGAACTGGCGCTGTGGGATGAACCAAACGCCCGGTTAAGGCGTCCGATGCGAGACGCTCATGAGACCCCATGAAAGGTGTTGGTTGCTCTAGACAGTCGGACGATGGCCATGGAAGTCGGAATTCGCTAAGGAGTGTGTAACAACTCACCGACCGAAGCAACTAGCCCTGAAAATGGATGACGCTCCAGCGTTGGGCCTATACCGGCCGCTACGGCAGAGCTTCCCTCGTGGAGGTTTACGCCGCAGTGAGTAGGAGGGTCGCGGTGGCGTGCGTTGAAGGTGCCGGGCGTGAGCCCGCCTGGAGCCGCCACCGGTGCAGATCTTGGTGGTAGTAGCAAATACTCAAGTGAGAGCCTTGAGGACTGAAGCTGGAGAAGGGTTCCATGTGAACAGCAGTTGAACATGGGTCAGTCGGTCCTAAGGGATCGGAGAAATCCGTTCCGAAGCGAGACGTCTGCCGAAACGCAAACACATGCTCGTGTTTGTCTCGCTGCCGACCGAAAGGGAATGGGGTTAATATTCCCCAACCCGGACACGGAGATAGGTCCTTCGGGACCAAGTGCGGTAACGCAACCGAACTCGGAGACGTCGACGGAGGACCCGGGGAAGAGTTATCTTTTCTTTGTAAGAGTTCGTGTCCCTGGAATCGGCTCGTCCGGAGATAGGGACGCTGTTCTCGTAAAAGCACCGCGTCTCTTGCGGTGTCCGGTGCGCCTCTGTTGGCCCTTGAAAATCCGAGGGAGATAGTGTAATTTTCGTGCCGGTCCGTACCCATATCCGCAGCAGGTCTCCAAGGTGAACAGCCTCTAGTCACTAGAACAATGTAGGTAAGGGAAGTCGGCAAGTTCGATCCGTAACTTCGGGATAAGGATTGGCTGTGAGGGCCGGGCTCGTCGGGTTGAGGTCCTGTAGCTCGCGGGAGCCGTACCGGGACTGGGCGGGACTGGCTGCTGTCAAAGGCAGTCCGGTTCTGCTCGGACCAGAGTCGGTTCTGCTTGTTGAAAGCCTCGGCTGGAACTGGTGGGCGGACTTCGGTCTGCACTATCGGGCGTCGACGGGCGACTAACGGTCGACTCACAACTGGCACGGACTATGGGAATCCGACTTTCTAATTAAAAAATAGCATTGCGATGGCCGGTGAGCGGTGCTGACGCAATGTGATTTCTGCCCAGTGCTCTGAATGTCAAAGTGAAGAAATTCATCCAAGCTCGGGTAAACGGCGGGAGTAACTATGACTCTCTTAAGGTAGCCAAATGCCTCGTCATCTGATTAGTGACGCGCATGAATGGATTAACGAGATTCCCAACTGTCCCTATCTACTATGCCGGACGAGTCCTGTCAGGGCAGGAGTGGTTCTCCTGGCTGACATACCAAGGTGCACAGGGCAGGAGTGGGGTCTCCTGGCTGCACCGGGGGCATGCCTGGGTCCGTCTTTGACACCCGTCCGGTGGAACGGCTTCAGCCGGCTAAATGCATGTCAAAGTCCGACCGCATTTTTCATCTTCGGTCGGCAACTGGGCTCTATAGCGAGGTTCTGTGGCATAGCTGCTCTGCGACTGAATGTCAAAGTGAAGAAATTCAGCCTTCGGGCAGGTTAGCAGAGCGGATTTGTCTTGGCTGCAGGCAGGTCTGCAGTTAGGCCGTTTCAGTCGTGATAGCAGCGGCATAGTGCGGTCCACTGGAGCAGGGACAACCGGCTAGAGCGGGGTCCTCTTTGAATGTCAAGTGAAGAAATTCGTTGCCAGAGTGAGATGGGCTGGTGGCTAGCGCCGGCTTTGGCCTCTGATTGAGGACCCCGGTCGCTGGGGTAGCTCCCTACCTAGCGTAGTAAGGTCGTCTAGAGGAGTAAGAGACTCCCTACCTGCTCCCGTACAGCCTCGTGGCGTGGCCTGGTGGGCGTGGCCGTGGTTGAAGGGGCCGAGGTTAGATGCATGACCTCGGCAGACGTACAGGGCCCGTGTGCCTCACCCGGGTGGGTGTTAGTGCCAGCAGGCACCTGGAGCGCTCTTCCCCTACTCTGCGGCCAGTGGGAGGTTGCGGAGTGGGGGCTAGTGGGGATCGGGAAAGGGGAGACAGTGTGGACGCGGACCAGGGTGGCGACGGTATACTCCCGAATCCCGCCCCCGCGAAAGCCGACTTCCCTGGAACCTTTCTCTCCGGTTCTTGCCCCTTCGCGTGCAAGGGCAAAGGCGGGTGTCACCGTTAGTCCGGACAAGCTACATGATGAATCCCCGGTCTCATTTCTAGCCAATGAGGCCTGCAGCTAGGTGCGTGAGGAGGCAACTCCTCTCAGGGTAAGGGGAAATTGCTTTCCCTGTGGGTCAGTACGAGTCTGTGTAGGTGCGGTTATTAGCGTGGTAGTGGGGGTAGTAGATAGTTACACGGGCTCCTGGGCGAGGAAGACGGGTGTAGATAGCGACGTGTCGCGTTGGTCACCAGGCGGGAGTATCCTGTAGAGTTTGTCCCTATCTACTATCTAGCGAAACCGCAGCCAAGGGAACGGACTTGGAAAAATCAGCGGGAAAGAAGACCCTGTTGAGCTTGACACTAGTCTGAGTTTGTGAAGAGACATGAGAGGTGTAGTATAAGTGGGAGGTGCTTGCACCGTCAGTGAAATACCACTGCTTTCATCGTTTCTTTACTTACTCGGTTAAGCGGAAAGCGACCCGTAAGGATCACGCTTCTAGCCCCAAGCGCGCTGCCTCCTTGTAGCGCGCGATCCGCTCCGAGGACAGATTCAGGTGGGTTGTTTGGCTGGGGCGGTACATCTGTCAAATGGTAACGCAGATGTCCCAAGGCGAGCTCAGCGAGGACAGAAACCTCGCGTAGAGCAAAAGGGCAAAAGCTCGCTTGATCTTGATTTTCAGTATGAATACGGACTGCGAAAGCAGGGCCTATCGATCCTTTTGACTTTACGAGTTTTATGCAAGAGGTGTCAGAAGAGTTACCACAGGGATAACTGGCTCGTGGCAGCCAAGCGTTCATAGCGACGTTGCTTTTTGATCCTTCGATGTCGGCTCTTCCTATCATTGCGAAGCAGAATTCGCCAAGCGTTGGATTGTTCACCCACTTATAGGGAACGTGAGCTGGGTTTAGACCGTCGCGAGACAGGTTAGTTTTAACCTACTGATGACTCGTCGTTGCGATAGTAATCCTGCTCAGTACGAGAGGAACCGCAGGTTCGGACACTTGGTTCATGTGCTTGGTCGAGAGGCCAGTGGTGCGAAGCTACCATCCGTGGGATTATGACTGAACGCCTCTAAGTCAGAATCCCGTCTAGTCGATGCAACGATACCGTTCGTACCACGCGCGTCGGTGGGCAACTTTAGCCGGGTGTACATCTGTCCAGACTGTGGCAGGCTACCCTGGCGACGAGGCCTATCCGGTCCGGAGCATTCTCCGGGACGCCTATTTTGTGCGTCCTTTGCTCTAGATCCAACCCCTCTGGGTGCGATGCGCGGGTGCCAAATCGTCTGTAAAAGACTTTAGTACTAGTCTGGGTGTTGTACGTATTAGAGCAGCCACCATACTGCGATATACTGAGACTTATCCTCTGACTGGGAGATTTGTTGGAGAGACCAATGAATCATTTTTTTTTATTTTTTTTTAATCCGTTGGTCTTGTCTCATTGAGGACTTTGAAATTTTTTAATTTTTTTAAATTATACTAATTCAGTTGTTTTTATTTTGATCCATGCCGAGCAGTAACTTCGAACTTAGAAAATAACGCCTTAACGAACTTAGAAAAGTTTTAGTACTTCATATTTTCTCGTCTTGTCGAATTGGAATTTAGTATTGAATTCGGACTTTAAAATTTTTTTTTAATTTTACTAATTCAGTTGTTTTTATTTTGATCCATGCCGAGCAGTAACTTCGAACTTAGAAAATAACGCCTTAACGAACTTAGAAAAGTTTTAGTACTTCATATTTTCTCGTCTTGTCGAATTGGAATTTAGTATTGAATTCGGACTTTAAAATTTTTTTTTAATTTTACTAATTCAGTTGTTTTTATTTTGATCCATGCCGAGAAGTAACTTCGAACTTAGAAAATAACTCCTCGTTCGGACTTAGAAAAGTTTTAGTACTTCATATTTTCTCGTCTTGTCGAATTGGAATTTAGTATTGAATTCGGACTTGTAAATATTTTCGAAATTTGCAATAAGTTAGGATTCATTATAATAAGTTAGCTATTTCATATTTTACACTACTAAATGCAATTGCTTCCGCCCATTTCCCCCGAGTTTGCAACCGTAATAATTAAATTAATAATTTTAAATTTATAATTTAATATATAATTTTGGCTAAGTCCCCAAAAAAGTTGGTACTTCGAAAATCTTGTTGAAAATCTTAGGTTAATAAGCAACTAAACCCATCCATAGTCAAGGTGCAACAATGTTCAACGATATAACTCTCGATTACTTAATACCATTGTTAGAGTTTATTTTCGATTTGCATTGTTGCCCAATTCACATTGCAACCGCGTTAAAAATATTACTAACTCAATAATGAAATTATTAATCTTTTTAATCATTCATTTACTTATCGTTGTTCTAAATGACGTTGAAGAACGCCCTATATATATTTGATTATATTATTTCAGGACCCGCTTAGGTATATCATGAGAGCACCAAGTCATGTGATACCCAAGTCATGTGACCAGCACGAATATCCATGGCGCCATCTACATTAGGAATGTGAACTTTATTAATTTTATATTTTATTATTATGGTAAATATTATAGTAAATTTTATTATTATGGCGTTATATTTATTATTATTATTATATTATATTTATTATTATTTATTATTATTACCCGCGCGCTCGCAAATCCTACATATTAAAAACATGTTACCATGGTTGATATTTTAAAGCAGTCTAATATCTAAAAAGTTAAATTCCAAAAATTAACAAAAATGTAAAAAATATTAAATTTAGTAAAAAAAATACTAAGAATTGTTTAAAAAACCTTAAATTGTGCAATAAAAATAATTTTGATAACATCCATCGTCACTTGACTGCGGTTCAAATTACGACGCCCGCCCGTCGCCAATTGCCACCGTGTAGCTCTGATAATGCCTGACTTTGAAGAAAACGCATAACATTCGCCAAAAAATCCTTTATTAAAAATTACTTAATTAACCAATTTTAATAACCAATTAAACAGACTACTGACTTACTATTTCCAGCCTCCTTTAGGACACAGACAATTATGCCTCGTAATTCACAAGACAAATAATTTAAACCGATTAGTTTTAAGAGATTAGTTAACTTAAATTGTTCAATAAAAATAATTTTGAAAACATCCATCGTCACTTGACTGCGGTTACGAAATTACGACGCCCGTCACCAATTGCCACCGTGTAACTCTGATAATGCCTGACTTTGAAGAAAACGCATAACACCGAAATCGTGAAATTCTGGATTAGTTTTAAGAGATTAGTTAACTAAACTAGTAAAATTAACAAATAATATTACATTATTTTATATTTTTAAATTTGTTTAAATTAATTTAATAAATTTTAAGGAATGAAATTTCACTCAACTTATTTTAAAATCTTTTATTAAAAATTACTTAATTAACCAATTTTAATAAGTAACAGACTTTAAGAAATAACCTAATTGAATAATTAAACAGACTACTGACTTTCTATTTCTAGCCTCCTTAAGGACACAGACAATTATGCCTCGTAATTCACAAGACAAATAATTTAAACCGATTAGTTTTAAGAGATTAGTTAACTTAAATTGTTCAATAAAAATAATTTTGAAAACATCCATCGTCACTTGACCAAAAATTAACAAAAATGTAAAAAAATTAAATTTAGTAAAAAAATACTAAGAATTGTTTAAAAAACCTTAAATTGTTCAATAAAAATAATTTTGAAAACATCCATCGTCACTTGACCAAAAATTAACAAAAATGTAAAAAAAATTAAATTTAGTAAAAAAAATACTAAGAATTGTTTAAAAAACCTTAAATTGCTCAATAAAAATAATTTTGATAACATCCATCGTCACTTGACTGCGGTTCAAATTACGACGCCCGCCCGTCGCCAATTGCCATCGTGTAGATCTGATAATGCCTGACTTTGAAGAAAACGCATAACATTCGCCAAAAAATCCTTTATTAAAAATTACTTAATTAACCAATTTTAATAACCAATTAAACAGACCACTGACTTACTATTTCCAGCCTCCTTTAGGACACAGACAATTATGCCTCGTAATTCACAAGACAAATAATTTAAACCGATTAGTTTTAAGAGATTAGTTAACTTAAATTGTTCAATAAAAATAATTTTGAAAACATCCATCGTCACTTGACCAAAAATTAACAAAAATGTAAAAAAAATTAAATTTAGTAAAAAAAATACTAAGAATTGTTTAAAAAACCTTAAATTGTCTCAATAAAAATAATTTTGATAACATCCATCGTCACTTGACTGCGTAAAAATTACGAACGCCACACCGTCCAAAATTTTTTTAATATAAAATGTTTATCATACGCAAATACAACAATCCAAAAAAATTAATCATTTGCATTTTTGTTAGATATACACAGTCAAAGTTGAACGCCATAATGTTAAAAATTTTCACAAAACTTTATTAAAAATTTATTCATACCTCCACAAATAAAATGAATTAAACAAAGAATGTTTTTCATTATATACTTCTTAATCTTCCAAAAACAAATCACACAAGTTTTTTCATTTTTAATATTTTTTTTATTTCGAGATTTATTACAAGAAGAGATTATAAGAAATTACGAGACATAATTGGCTGTGTCAAAGCTCCGAAAGGAGGTAGAAATATGTTAAATTAATATACTGAATAGTAATAAAACTAAATAAATATTTATGGATAAATATTTATAATTATTATATTTTAAAATGCACAAATTACGAGACATAATTGGCTGTGTCAAAGCTCCGAAAGGAGGTAGAAATAGGTTAAATTAATATACTGAATAGTAATAAAACTAAATAAATATTTATGGATAAATTAACAGACTTGAGACTTATCAGACTTGAGAACGCCATATCCACTGAGCTACTGAACCCTGGTGCTTCTCAGGTTCAAAGCTTAAAATTATTATTCATGGCGCCATCTACATATTCAAAGTGAAGTTTATAATTGGATCTGTATTGTAAATATCATTATAAAAACTTAAGATTTTGTCGTTTCGCGCCATAATTTTAATATACTGAATTTTTTTTATACTGAATAGTAATAAAGGAGGTAGAAATATGTTAAATTAATATACTGAATAGTAATAAAACTGAATAAATATTTATGGATAAATATTTATAATTATTATATTTTAAAATGCACAAATTACGAGACATAATTGGCTGTGTCAAAACTCCGAAAGGAGGTAGAAATAGGTTAAATTAATATACTGAATAGTAATAAAACTAAATAAATATTTATGGATAAATATTTATAATTATTATATTTTAAAATGCACAAATTACGAGACATAATTGGCTGTGTCAAAGCTCCGAAAGGAGGTAGAAATAGGTTAAATTAATATACTGAATAGTAATAAAACTAAATAAATATTTATGGATAAATTAACAGACTTGAGACTTATCAGACTTGAGAACGCCATATCCACTGAGCTACTGAACCCTGGTGCTTCTCAGGTTCAAAGCTTAAAATTATTATTCATGGCGCCATCTACATATTCAAAGTGAAGTTTATAATTGGATCTGTATTGTAAATATCATTATAAAAACTTAAGATTTTGTCGTTTCGCGCCATAATTTTAATATATATACTGAATTTTTTTTATACTGAATAGTAATAAAGGAGGTAGAAATATGTTAAATTAATATACTGAATAGTAATAAAACTGAATAAATATTTATGGATAAATATTTATAATTATTATATTTTAAAATGCACAAATTACGAGACATAATTGGCTGTGTCAAAGCTCCGAAAGGAGGTAGAAATAGGTTAAATTAATATACTGAATAGTAATAAAACTAAATAAATATTTATGGATAAATATTTATAATTATTATATTTTAAAATGCACAAATTACGAGACATAATTGGCTGTGTCAAAGCTCCGAAGGAGGTAGAAATAGGTTAAATTAATATACTGAATAGTATAACTAATAAATATTTATGGATAAATATTTATAATTATTTATTTAAAAAATGCACAAATTACGAGACATAATTGGCTGTGTCAAGCTCCGATAAGAGTAGAAATAGTTAAATTAATTACTGATAGTAATAAACTGATAAATTTTAGGATAATATTATAATTATTATATTTAAATGCACAAATTCGAGACTAATGGCTTTCAAGCTCCGAGGAAAATAGTTAATTAATATTGAATAGTTCACTATTAATATTATGGATACCACAATTTTAATTAAAGCAAAAAAAGAAGAAAAAAAGGTTAATTGTATCATTGTTGCCTGTAAGAACAAGGAAACAATACCTATCTAACAATAAATGTTAGGTATTTGTGCATTTTAAAAATTGTAGCTTAAATCTCTTGCAGAGAAAACAAGTTTACACTTCAGTTAATTTGCTTACCCCTCAGAGGGTTCAACAAATTATATTGCATTGGAAAGTGTGTATGTGGTGTGATCTACTATTATTTATTATTTTGGGCCCTTCGAGTCTGTAGTGCAACGACTCGTGAACCCATGGCTTGGCGGACATAAATGCCCTACACAAACCCTGTTACAAAATTAGTTTAATATCGAAGGCATCGAATAGATACCGTATCAGATATTAAGCTGATAAGAACAGATACTACACTTTGATCTTAGCCAAAGGCCGAGAAGCGATAATGAATCTTTAAATTAAAAATAATATTAAAATTTAAAAACAGTTAAAAATTGGTATCCATACACTTAAATATAACCTTAAATAAACCCGCGCGCTCGCAAATCCTACATATTAAAAACATGTTACCATGGTTGATATTTTAAAGCAGTCAAATATCTAAAAGTTAAATTCCAAAAATTAACAAAAATGTAAAAAAAATTAAATTTAGTAAAAAAAATACTAAGAATTGTTTAAAAAACCTTAATTGTGCAATAAAAATAATTTTGATAACATCCATCGTCACTTGACTGCGGTTCAAATTACGACGCCCGCCCGTCGCCAATTGCCACCGTGTAGCTCTGATAATGCCTGACTTTGAAGAAAACGCATAACACCGAAATCGTGAAATTCTGGATTAGTTTTAAGAGATTAGTTAACTAAACTAGTAAAATTAACAATAATATTACATTATTTTATATTTTTAAATTTGTTTAAATTAATTTAATAAATTTAAGGAATGAAATTTCACTCAACTTATTTTAAAATCTTTTATTAAAAATTACTTAATTAACCAATTTTAATAAGTAACAGACTTTAAGAAATAACCTAATTGAATAATTAAACAGACTACTGACTTTCTATTTCTAGCCTCCTTAAGGACACAGACAATTATGCCTCGTAATTCACAAGACAAATAATTTAAACCGATTAGTTTTAAGAGATTAGTTAACTTAAATTGTTTCAATAAAAATAATTTTGAAAACATCCATCGTCACTTGACTGCGGTTCAAATTACGACGCCCGCCCGTCGCCAATTGCCACCGTGTAGCTCTGATAATGCCTGACTTTGAAGAAAACGCATAACACCGAAATCGTGAAATTCTTTATTAAAATTACTTAATTAACCAATTTTAATAACCAATTAAACATAAACACTGACTTACTATTTCCAGCCTCCTTTAGGACACAGACAATTATGCCTCGTAATTCACAAGACAAATAATTTAAACCGATTAGTTTTAAGAGATTAGTTAACTTAAATTGTTCAATAAAAATAATTTTGAAAACATCCATCGTCACTTGACTGCGGTTCAAATTACGACGCCCGCCCGTCGCCAATTGCCACCGTGTAGCTCTGATAATGCCTGACTTTGAAGAAAACGCATAACCCGAAATCGTGAAATTCTGTTATTAAAATATTACTAAACATAAATAACAATAAAATATTACATATTTTTATTTTATTGTTTAAATAATTTAAAAATTTAAGGATGAAATTTCACATTATTTTAAAACATTTTATTAAATTACTTAATTAACCAATTTTAAAAGTAACAGACTTTAAAAATACTTAATACATTAATTAACAGACACTGACTTCTATTTCAGCCTCCTTAGGACACAGACAATTATGCCTCGTAATTCACAAGACAAATAATTTAAACCGATTAGTTTTAAGAGATTAGTTAACTAAATTGTTCAATAAAAATAATTTGAAACATCCATCGTCACTTGATTTAATTAAATTGTGTATTAAATTATTTAAGAAGAAACACTCAACTATGTAAATTTTTATTAAAAATTACTTAATTAACCAATTTTAATAACCAATTAAACAGACACTGACTTACTATTTCAGCCTCCTTGGGACACAGACAATTATGCCTCGTAATTCACAAGACAAATAATTTAAACCGATTAGTTTTAAGAGATTAGTTAACTTAAATTGTCAATAAAAATAATTTTGAAAACATCCATCGTCACTTGACTGCGGTTCAAATTACGACGCCCGCCCGTCGCCAATTGCCACCGTGTAGCTCTGATAATGCCTGACTTTGAAGAAAACGCATAACACCGAAATCGTGAAATTCTTTATTAAAAATTACTTAATTAACCAATTTTAATAACCAATTAAAACGACCACTGACTTCTATTTCAGCCTCCTTTAGGACACAGACAATTATGCCTCGTAATTCACAAGACAAATAATTTAAACCGATTAGTTTTAAGAGATTAGTTAACTTAAATTGTTCAATAAAAAATTTTGAAAACATCCATCGTCACTTGACTGCGGTAAATTACGCACGGCCCGTCCAATTGCCACCGTGTAGCTCTGATAATGCTGACTTTGAAGAAATCGCATAAACACGCGAAATCGTGAAATTCGGCTAAGTCCCTCAAAAAGTCTGCACTTAGAAAAATTTCGAACATGAAACAGCGAAATCGTGAAATTCGGCTAAGTCCCTCAAAAAGTCGCACTTAGAAAAATTTCGAACATGAAACAGCGAAATCGTGAAATTCGGCTAAGTCCCTCAAAAAGTCGCACTTAGAAAAATTTAACATGCACACGAACATCCATCTCAATTGATCGAACATAACGTCGCCGCCTCGCAATTCACGAAGTCTGAAGTGCCTACTTAGAAAAATTTCGAACATGAACAGCGAAATCGTGAAATTCCGGCTAAGTCCCTCAAAAAGTCTGCACTTAGAAAATTTCGAACATGAAACAGCGAAATCTGAAATATCGGCTAAGTCCCTCAAAAAGTCTGCACTTAGAAAAATTTAACATGCACAGCGAAATCATGAAATATCGGCTAAGTCCCTCAAAAAGTCGGCACTTAGAAAAATTTAACATGCCACAGCGAAATCGTGAAATTCCGGCTAAGTCCCTCAAAAAGTCGGCACTTAGAAAAATTTCGAACATGAAACAGCGAAATCGTGAAATATCGGCTAAGTCCCTCAAAAAGTCTGCACTTAGAAAAATTTAACATGAAACAGCGAAATCGTGAAAATCCGGCTAAGTCCCTCAAAACAACTAATTATTCAAGTTCAACAAATAATTCATTTTCGAAAACGTAACCGCGAAACGAATACGGCAAAAACCGTCATTTCGTGGTTTCGCGTTTTGCTGCGAGCGCGTAAAGAATGGATTCTTAACTTGTGCGCCGGTGTCCATACCCTCCCTTAAGTTATTAGTAGTATTCCTCCGTAAAGAGGGCGTACGGCGTTCCTGCTGAGGGAGAGGCCGCAGGAATCCGACCGCACGCCCGTTCATATTTCTCCGATTCGGCTTGCGAACCATCGCACCAACCGAACTGTCATTTCAATTTTAGAGTCCCAACATATTTCCAAGTCCGGCTTGCCAACGACCGACTTTTCATTTCAATTCAATTCCGCGATGTGCACCATCATCGCATCAACCGACTTGCCATTTCGGTTTTCGTCCAACGCGCGGGGGGGCAACGCGTAATTCTTGGGTAGGAACGACACGCCGCACGCTTCATTGCCAACCATCTACCCCCTATATAAGGCGCAGAACAGCAACTACTACCTACCCAAAACCAGTTCCGACGTTCCCCCTCCGCTTTCTCGTCGGCGCGTTTCCCCCACTACGGGAGGAAAAAAAAAAACCTCTGGACCTACAACCTGCTTTAGCCGAACGGGTGACGAGAGGTGGTCCGTTTGCCGTACTTTGTACTTTGAAACTCGTTCGGACTTAGAAAAAAGTCGGGACTCTGAAATTCGTTCGGACTCTGACATATTTTTCGACATTTTCGCTGATTTGTTTTGAAAAGTATTGAGCACAAAACACCAAACATTCTTAGTTAGAAACGATTTTTTATCGATTTAAATTACTCAATTAAGAAATAAAATAATTCAAAGAACATTTGTTGACTGCTTTTTATTATTTAAGTGTCGTAATTATTAAATTAAATCCACTTTAGAAACGGTCATTACGGCCACTGCAAGAGTTGGGTTTGTTTTGAAAACTTTCGAGCGTAAAACGCAAACTATCACAATTAAATACAATTTTTTCTACATTCAAATTACTCAATTAAGAAATAAAATAATTCAAAGAACATTTGTTGACTGCTTTTTCTTATTTAATTTTCGGAATTATTAATGAAAACTTACATTACAAACTTGCATTACGGGCCTCGGACAGAGTGCGGTTTGTTTGAAAACTTACGAACATGAAAAGCAAACTTTCACCATTAAAAACAATTTTTTCTACATTCAAATTACTCAATTAAGAAATAAAATAATTCAAAGAACATTTGTTGACTGCTTTTTCTTATTTAATTTTCGGAATTATTAATGAAAACTTACATTACAAACTTGCATTACGGGCCTCGGACAGAGTGCGGTTTGTTTGAAAACTTACGAACATGAAAAGCAAACTTTCACCATTAAAAACAATTTTCTCTACATTCAAATTACTCAATTAAGAAATAAAATAAAGCAAAGAACACTTGTTGACTGCTTTTTATTATTTAAGTGTCGTAATTATTAAATTAAATCCACTTTAGAAACGGTCGTTACGGCCACTGCAAGAGTTGTGTTTGTTTTGGAAACTTACAAAGATAAAAAGCAAACTTTCACATTTAAAAACAATTTTTTCGACAAACAAATTACCCAATTAAGAAATAAAATAATTCAAAGAACATTTGTTGACTGCTTTTTATTGTTTAATTGTCGAAATTATCAAATTAAATGTACTTTAGAAGCGATCGGTACGGCCTCGGCGGTTTGTTATGTAAACTTTGTGTGATTATAAAAAGCAAACTTTCTTATTTAAAAATGTTTTTTTCTGAATATAAAACACTCAATTAAGAAATAAAAATATACGTTACACACTTGCAAGCTAATTTTGTTCATTTTATTCATGATATTGTTGAAATAAACTCGATTTTAATACATTCTTGCGCTGTTAATGAAACGTAAACAAACTGCCCCAATTTCAAATTTTATAGCTTAAATAGCTTAAATACACACTTAAATTGGAACTTTCATATATCAAAACAAAGGTATTCGAGAGGAGAAACTGATAACACCCAGGGTTTTCACAAAATATGCCCCCAAACAGATTTGGGTCCAGATGTGTGTTTTAACATGGCGAACCCCGTCTGCGGTTGAATTTGACACATAAACAGGCCTGGATTTTAAAATATGCATACACCTGTGCCATGGGGGGTCTTAAAAGTTGTGTCTGGGCAAGGTGCATGTGTGCAAGCCAAAAAACAGAAATTTAAAACAACAAACAGGCCCAGAGATGTGAATTTGTGCTTTTTTAAGGGCTCAGCATGGGTCGATAAATAAAAACTGAAATTTCAGCTGGTAGCTCAAATACACACTTAATTTGGGAGTGTCATATATCAAAACAAAGGTATTCGAGAGGAGAAACTGATAACACCCAGGGTTTTCACAAAATATGCCCCCAAACAGATTTGGGTCCAGATGTGTGTTTTAACATGGCGAACCCCGTCTGCGGTTGAATTTGACACATAAACAGGCCTGGATTTTAAAATATGCATACACCTGTGCCATGGGGGGTCTTAAAAGTTGTGTCTGGGCAAGGTGCATGTGTGCACAGCAAAAAACAGAAATTTAAAACAGCAAACAGGCCCAGAGATGTGAATTTTTGCTTTTTAAAGGGCTCAGCATGGGTCGATAAATAAAAACTGAAATTTCAGCTGGTAGCTCAAATACACACTTAATTTGGGAGTGTCATATATCAAAACAAAGGTATTCGAGAGGAGATACTGAAACCGCCAAGGGTTTTCACAAAACATGCCCCCAAACAGATTTGGGTCCAGATGTGTGTTTTAACATGGCGAACCCCGTCTGCGGTTGAATTTGACACATAAACAGGCCTGGATTTTAAAATATGCATACACCTGTGCCATGGGGGGTCTTAAAAGTTGTGTCTGGGCAAGGTGCATGTGTGCACAGCAAAAAACAGAAATTTAAAACAGCAAACAGGCCCAGAGATGTGAATTTTTGCTTTTTAAAGGGCTCAGCATGGGTCGATAAATAAAAACTGAAATTTCAGCTGGTAGCTCAAATACACACTTAATTTGGGAGTGTCATATATCAAAACAAAGGTATTCGAGAGGAGATACTGAAACCGCCAAGGGTTTTCACAAAACATGCCCCCAAACAGATTTGGGTCCAGATGTGTGTTTTAACATGGCGAACCCCGTCTGCGGTTGAATTTGACACATAAACAGGCCTGGATTTTAAAATATGCATACACCTGTGCCATGGGGGGTCTTAAAAGTTGTGTCTGGGCAAGGTGCATGTGTGCAAGCCAAAAAACAGAAATTTAAAACAGCAAACAGGCCCAGAGATGTGAATTTGTGCTTTTTTAAGGGCTCAGCATGGGTCGATAAATAAAAACTGAAATTTCAGCTGGTAGCTCAAATACACACTTAATTTGGGAGTGTCATATATCAAAACAAAGGTATTCGAGAGGAGAAACTGATAACACCCAGGGTTTTCACAAAACATGCCCCAAACAGATTTGGGTCCAGATGTGTGTTTTAACATGGCGAACCCCGTCTGCGGTCGAATTTGACACATAAACAGGCCTGGATTTAAAAATATGCATACACCTGTGCCATGGGGGGTCTTAAAAGTTGTGTCTGGGCAAGGTGCATGTGTGCACAGCAAAAAACAGAAATTTAAAACAGCAAACAGGCCCAGAGATGTGAATTTTTGCTTTTTAAAGGGCTCAGCATGGGTCGATAAATAAAAACTGAAATTTCAGCTGGTAGCTCAAATACACACTTAATTTGGGAGTGTCATATATCAAAACAAAGGTATTCGAGAGGAGATACTGAAACCGCCAAGGGTTTTCACAAAAATGCCCCCAAACAGATTTGGGTCCAGATGTGTGTTTTAACATGGCGAACCCCGTCTGCGGTTGAATTTGACACATAAACAGGCCTGGATTTTAAAATATGCATACACCTGTGCCATGGGGGGTCTTAAAAGTTGTGTCTGGGCAAGGTGCATGTGTGCAAGCCAAAAAACAGAAATTTAAAACAGCAAACAGGCCCAGAGATGTGAATTTGTGCTTTTTTAAGGGCTCAGCATGGGTCGATAAATAAAAAACTGAAATTTCAGCTGGTAGCTCAAATACACACTTAATTTGGGAGTGTCATATATCAAAACAAAGGTATTCGAGAGGAGAAACTGATAACACCCAGGGTTTTCACAAAACATGCCCCCAAACAGATTTGGGTCCAGATGTGTGTTTTAACATGGCGAACCCCGTCTGCGGTCAAATTTGACACATAAACAGGCCTGGATTTAAAAATATGCATACACCTGTGCCATGGGGGGTCTTAAAAGTTGTGTCTGGGCAAGGTGCATGTGTGCACAGCAAAAAACAGAAATTTAAAACAGCAAACAGGCCCAGAGATGTGAATTTTGCTTTTTAAAGGGCTCAGCATGGGTCGATAAATAAAAACTGAAATTTCAGCTGGTAGCTCAAATACACACTTAATTTGGGAGTGTCATATATCAAAACAAAGGTATTCGAGAGGAGAAACTGAAACCGCCAAGGGTTTTCACAAAATATGCCCCCAAACAGATTTGGGTCCAGATGTGTGTTTTAACATGGCGAACCCCGTCTGCGGTTGAATTTGACACATAAACAGGCCTGGATTTAAAATATGCATACACCTGTGCCATGGGGGGTCTTAAAAGTTGTGTCTGGGCAAGGTGCATGTGTGCACAGCAAAAAACAGAAATTTAAAACAGCAAACAGGCCCAGAGATGTGAATTTTTGCTTTTTAAAGGGCTCAGCATGGGTCGATAAATAAAAACTGAAATTTCAGCTGGTAGCTCAAATACACACTTAATTTGGGAGTGTCATATATCAAAACAAAGGTATTCGAGAGGAGATACTGAAACCGCCAAGGGTTTTCACAAAATATGCCCCCAAACAGATTTGGGTCCAGATGTGTGTTTTAACATGGCGAACCCCGTCTGCGGTTGAATTTGACACATAAACAGGCCTGGATTTTAAAATATGCATACACCTGTGCCATGGGGGGTCTTAAAAGTTGTGTCTGGGCAAGGTGCATGTGTGCACAGCAAAAACAGAAATTTAAAACAGCAAACAGGCCCAGAGATGTGAATTTTTGCTTTTTAAAGGGCTCAGCATGGGTCGATAAATAAAAACTGAAATTTCAGCTGGTAGCTCAAATACACACTTAATTTGGGAGTGTCATATATCAAAACAAAGGTATTCGAGAGGAGAAACTGAAACCCCCAAGGGTTTTCACAAAATATGCCCCCAAACAGATTTGGGTCCAGATGTGTGTTTTAACATGGCGAACCCCGTCTGCGGTTGAATTTGACACATAAACAGGCCTGGATTTTAAAATATGCATACACCTGTGCCATGGGGGGTCTTAAAAGTTGTGTCTGGGCAAGGTGCATGTGTGCAAGGCAAAAAACAGAAATTTAAAACAGCAAACAGGCCCAGAGATGTGAATTTGTGCTTTTTAAAGGGCTCAGCATGGGTCGATAAATAAAAACTGAAAATTCAGCTGGTAGCTCAAATACACACTTAATTTGGGAGTGTCATATATCAAAACAAAGGTATTCGAGAGGAGAAACTGAAACCCCCCAGGGTTTTCACAAAACATGCCCCCAAACAGATTTGGGTCCAGATGTGTGTTTTAACATGGCGAACCCCGTCTGCGGTCCAATTTGACACATAAACAGGCCTGGATTTACAAATATGCATACACCTGTGCCATGGGGGGTCTTAAAAGTTGTGTCTGGGCAAGGTGCATGTGTGCACAGCAAAAAACAGAAATTTAAAACAGCAAACAGGCCCAGAGATGTGAATTTTTGCTTTTTAAAGGGCTCAGCATGGGTCGATAAATAAAAACTGAAATTTCAGCTGGTAGCTCAAATACACACTTAATTTGGGAGTGTCATATATCAAAACAAAGGTATTCGAGAGGAGATACTGAAACCGCCAAGGGTTTTCACAAAATATGCCCCAAACAGATTTGGGTCCAGATGTGTGTTTTAACATGGCGAACCCCGTCTGCGGTGAATTTGACACATAAACAGGCCTGGATTTTAAAATATGCATACACCTGTGCCATGGGGGGTCTTAAAAGTTGTGTCTGGGCAAGGTGCATGTGTGCACAGCAAAAAACAGAAATTTAAAACAGCAAACAGGCCCAGAGATGTGAATTTTTGCTTTTTAAAGGGCTCAGCATGGGTCGATAAATAAAAACTGAAATTTCAGCTGGTAGCTCAAATACACACTTAATTTGGGAGTGTCATATATCAAAACAAAGGTATTCGAGAGGAGAAACTGATAACACCCAGGGTTTTCACAAAACATGCCCCCAAACAGATTTGGGTCCAGATGTGTGTTTTAACATGGCGAACCCGTCTGCGGTCAATTTGACACATAAACAGGCCTGGATTTAAAATATGCATACACCTGTGCCATGGGGGGTCTTAAAAGTTGTGTCTGGGCAAGGTGCATGTGTGCACAGCAAAAAACAGAAATTTAAAACAGCAAACAGGCCCAGAGATGTGAATTTTTGCTTTTTAAAGGGCTCAGCATGGGTCGATAAATAAAAACTGAAATTTCAGCTGGTAGCTCAAATACACACTTAATTTGGGAGTGTCATATATCAAAACAAAGGTATTCGAGAGGAGATACTGAAACCGCCAAGGGTTTTCACAAAATATGCCCCCAAACAGATTTGGGTCCAGATGTGTGTTTTAACATGGCGAACCCCGTCTGCGGTTGAATTTGACACATAAACAGGCCTGGATTTTAAAATATGCATACACCTGTGCCATGGGGGGTCTTAAAAGTTGTGTCTGGGCAAGGTGCATGTGTGCACAGCAAAAAACAGAAATTTAAAACAGCAAACAGGCCCAGAGATGTGAATTTTTGCTTTTTAAAGGGCTCAGCATGGGTCGATAAATAAAAACTGAAATTTCAGCTGGTAGCTCAAATACACACTTAATTTGGGAGTGTCATATATCAAAACAAAGGTATTCGAGAGGAGATACTGAAACCGCCAAGGGTTTTCACAAAATATGCCCCCAAACAGATTTGGGTCCAGATGTGTGTTTTAACATGGCGAACCCCGTCTGCGGTTGAATTTGACACATAAACAGGCCTGGATTTTAAAATATGCATACACCTGTGCCATGGGGGGTCTTAAAAGTTGTGTCTGGGCAAGGTGCATGTGTGCAAGCCAAAAAACAGAAATTTAAAACAGCAAACAGGCCCAGAGATGTGAATTTTTGCTTTTTAAAGGGTTCAGCATGGGTCGATAAATAAAAACTGAAATTTCAGCTGGTAGCTCAAATACACACTTAAATTGGGAGTGTCATACATCAAAAGAAAGATCTTTGTCCCTAGAACCTGAAAACAATGACAAAATAGTAGTGAAATAGACCAGTAAAGTTTTAATCTTCAAGATAGCATTCAATGCTGTGTTGTCCAAATGTCGACACATATAAATGCTTTTCAAGTGTGGTAATGAAATGAATGAGTGATATTGGCACTGTAATACATTTTTGGAAACCTCTATGCAAGGGGTATACTAAATTAATCATGAAACAATCATATTCGAAACATATAAGAGTTTACTTGCATAAATGTTTTAAATGCATCCCTGCATTTGGCGAGACCGTAACGTTCATTTTGAATCGAATTCAAACATAGTTTTTCTGTCAATTAAATGTGTCAAAAGTGTCAACAAGTGTTCTTTGAATTATTTTATTTCTTAATTGAGTAATTTGAATGTAGAAAAAATTGTATTTAATTGTGATAGTTGGCGTTTTACGCTCGAAAGATTTCAAAACAAACCCAACTCTTGCAGTGGCCGTAACGACCGTTTCTAAAGTGGATTTAATTATAATTTACGACACTTAAATAATAAAAAGCAGTCAACAAGTGTTCTTTGCTTTATTTTATTTCTTAATTGAGTAATTTGAATGTAGAAAAAATTGTTTTTAATGGTGAAAGTTTGCTTTTCATGTTCGTAAGTTTTCAAACAAACCGCACTCTGTCCGAGGCCGTAATGCAAGTTTGTAATGTAAGTTTTCATTAATAATTCCGAAAATTAAATAAGAAAAAGCAGTCAACAAATGTTCTTTGAATTATTTTATTTCTTAATTGAGTAATTTGAATGTAGAAAAAATTGTATTTAATTGTGATAGTTGGCGTTTTACGCTCGAAAGATTTCAAAACAAACCCAACTCTTGCAGTGGCCGTAACGACCGTTTCTAAAGTGGATTTAATTTAATAATTACGACACTTAAATAATAAAAGCAGTCAACAAGTGTTCTTTGCTTTATTTTATTTCTTAATTGAGTAATTTGAATGTAGAAAAAATTGTTTTTAATGGTGAAAGTTTGCTTTTCATGTTCGTAAGTTTTCAAACAAACCGCACTCTGTCCGAGGCCGTAATGCAAGTTTGTAATGTAAGTTTTCATTAATAATTCCGAAAATTAAATAAGAAAAAGCAGTCAACAAATGTTCTTTGAATTATTTTATTTCTTAATTGAGTAATTTGAATGTAGAAATAATTGTATTTAATTGTGATAGTTGGCGTTTTACGCTCGAAAGTTTTCAAAACAAACCCAACTCTTGCAGTGGCCGTAACGACCGTTTCTAAAGTGGATTTAATTTAATAATTACGACACTTAAATAATAAAAAGCAGTCAACAAGTGTTCTTTGCTTTATTTTATTTCTTAATTGAGTAATTTGAATGTAGAAAAAATTGTTTTTAATGGTGAAAGTTTGCTTTTCATGTTCGTAAGTTTTCAAACAAACCGCACTCTGTCCGAGGCCGTAATGCAAGTTTGTAATGTAAGTTTTCATTAATAATTCCGAAAATTAAATAAGAAAAAGCAGTCAACAAACGTTCTTTGAATTATTTTATTTCTTAATTGAGTAATTTGAATATAGAAATAATTGTATTTAATTGTGATAGTTTGCGTTTTACGATCGAAAGTTTTCAAAACAAACCCAACTCTTGCAGTGGCCGTAACGACCGTTTCTAAAGTGGATTTAATTTAATAATTACGGCACTTAAATAATAAAAAGCAGTCAACAAGTGTTCTTTGCTTTATTTTATTTCTTAATTGAGTAATTTGAATGTAGAAAAAATTGTTTTTAATGGTGAAAGTTTGCTTTTCATGTTCGTAAGTTTTCAAACAAACCGCACTCTGTCCGAGGCCGTAATGCAAGTTTGTAATGTAAGTTTTCATTAATAATTCCGAAAATTAAATAAGAAAAAGCAGTCAACAAACGTTCTTTGAATTATTTTATTTCTTAATTGAGTAATTTGAATGTAGAAATAATTGTATTTAATTGTGATAGTTTGCGTTTTACGCTCGAAAGTTTTCAAAACAAACCCAACTCTTGCAGTGGCCGTAACGACCGTTTCTAAAGTGGATTTAATTTAATAATTACGACACTTAAATAATAAAAAGCAGTCAACAAATGTTCTTTGCATTATTTTATTTCTTTATGGAGTAATTTGAATGTAGAAAAAATTGTTTTTTAATGTGAAAGTTTGCTTTTTACGTTCATAAGTTGTCAAACAAACCAACGAAAATTTCAAAAATATGTCAGAGTCCGAACGAATTTCAGAGTCCGACTTTTTTCTAAGTCCGAACGAGTTTAAAGTACAAAGTACGGCAAACGGACCACCTCTCGTCACCCGTTCGGCTAAAACAGGTTGTAGGTCAGAGGTTTTTTTTTTTCCTCCCGTAGTGGGGGAAACGCGCCGACGAGAAAGCGGAGGGGGAACGTCGGAACTGGTTTTGGGTTGGTAGTAGTTGCTGTTCTGCGCCTTATATATGGGGCACAGTGTCTGTGCTCCTAGGGTTCAGCTGGTGGATCACAGTGTCTGCTAGTCTGGCCTGCTTCCCTCACGTCTCAGCTTCTCTGCGAGTGGTCCGGCCCCCGTGCCGTGCCGCTCCATCGCGGAAATTATTTCTGTGGGAATATGGTGCATATTGTGATCGTAGCATCGGGCTGCGGGGGGTGTGAGTTGAATGCCGTGCGCGTGGCCAACTCTACTCGCTTGTCGTCCTTTTCTACCCTTGTTGTTTCCTCGCCCCGCTGCAATATGCAGCGCGGGACGTGGTGAGTCGAGAACCGTCTGCCGAGAGTGCGACGTTTCGTATTTTATTTTATGGCAATATTTCTGGGGCAATATCAAATACAGGGGCCCTTTGATGGTGGGGGTCCCTCGATGGTGGAAAGGCTTTTTCCTGAAACGGAGAAACATGAGAGAGTTCGAGAGAATACCTGGTTGATCCTGCCAGTAATCATATGCTTGTCTCAAAGATTAAGCCATGCATGTCTAAGTACAGGCCGTATTATGGCGAAACCGCGAATGGCTCATTAAATCAGTTATGGTTCCTTGGATCGTACTTAGTTACTTGGATAACTGTGGCAATTCTAGAGCTAATACATGCAGCAGAGCTCCGACCTTCGGGAACGAGCGCTTTTATTAGACCAAAATCAATCGGGCCTTGTGTCCGTTGAACGTGGTGACTCTGTATAACTTTGGGCTGATCGCACGGGCTCGTCCCGGCGACGTATCCTTCAAGTGTCTGCCTTATCAACTGTCGATGGTAGGTTATGCGCCTACCATGGTCGTAACGGGTGACGGGGAATCAGGGTTCGATTCCGGAGAGGGAGCCTGAGAAACGGCTACCACATCCAAGGAAGGCAGCAGGCGCGCAAATTACCCACTCCCGGAACGGGGAGGTAGTGACGAAAAATAACGATACGGGACTCTTTTGAGACCCCGTAATTGGAATGAGTACACTCTAAATCCTTTAGCGATTATCAATTGGAGGGCAAGCCAAGTGCCAGCAGCCGCGGTAACACTTGCTCCAATAGCGTATATTAAAGTTGTTGCGGTTAAAAAGCTCGTAGTTGGATCTCAGTTCTAGTCGGGCGGTCCGCCTAACGGCGGTAACTGCCCGTTCTGAACAAGCCAGCCGGTTTCCCTTGATGATCTTCACCGGTTGTCTCGGTTGACCGGCAAGTTTACTTTGAATAAATTAGAGTGCTCAAAGCAGGCGTGACGCCTGAACAATGGTGCATGGAATAATGGAATAGGACCTCGGTTCTATTTTGTTGGTTTTCGGAACACGAGGTAATGATTAAGAGGAACAGACGGGGGCATTCGTATTGCGACGCTAGAGGTGAAATTCTTGGACCGTCGCAAGACGAACTACTGCGAAAGCATTTGCCAAGAATGTTTCCATTAATCAAGAACGAAAGTTAGAGGATCGAAGGCGATCAGATACCGCCCTAGTTCTAACCATAAACGATGCCAGCCAGCGATCCGGCTGTGTTCCTCAAATGACACGCCGGGCAGCTTCCGGGAAACCAAAGCTTTTGGGTTCCGGGGGAAGTATGGTTGCAAAGCTGAAACTTAAAGGAATTGACGGAGGGTCACCACCAGTAATGGGGCTTGCGGTTCAATTTGACTCAACGCAGCAAACCCTACCAGGCCAGGACACGGCGAGGATTGACAGATTAAGAGCTCTTTCTTGATTTCGTGGGTAGTGGTGCATGGCCGCTCTTGGTTCGTGTAGTGATTTGTCTGGTTTATTCTGATAACGGACGAGGCTCTAGCCTACTAAATAGACGCTCGGATCATTCCTAGTCCGGCGTTTCTTCTTAGAGGGACTGGCGGCGTTTAGCCGCACGAGGCAGAGCAATAGCAGGTCTGTAATGCCCTTAGATGTCCTGGGCCACACGCGTGCCACATTGAAGGAATCATCGTGTGCTTTCCCTTTCCGACAGGAATGGGTAACCCGTTGAACCTCTTTCGTGCTGGGGATTGGCGATTGCAATTATCCGCCATGAACGAGGAATTTCTAGTAAGCGTGAGTCATCATCTCGCGTTGATTAGGTCCCTGGCCCTTGTCCACACCGCCCGTCGCTATTACCGATTGAATATTTTAGTGAGGACTTCGGATTGGCTGTCGATTTGGCTTTCGGGTCGAGCCGACGTGCCGAAAAGATGCCCGAACTTGATTATTTAGAGGAAATAAAAGTCGTAACAAGGTACCCGTCGGTGAACCAGCGGGTGGATCATTATCGAACCTTTCGTCGCGAGCGAGAGAAGTAGGTGAATCTCCTCGGTCTTCCGTCTGCCCGGATGGGGCCGAGAAACCGGTGCCGGTAGTCGGGCATAGTAGGGTGCCCGGCGAAAGTGCCACTTTGAACGGATATAAGACGCCGAACCTATGGTGTACCTGATTCCCGGCCGCGAGACGGCAAGAGGGAGGTCCCTCGTCCCTCGAGGACGCGGGGGCTAGGTTTGAAGAGACGCGCCCGCTCTGGCGCGCCGCACTTTCGGTGTCGGCCCCTGACGTTGACGTCCGCGACTTCGGATGATGGGGTTTTTGAACGCGCTGCGATGCCTCGAGTGGGTGTTCTGCGTCGAGTTGCCGTGCACGTGGCTAACTCCGCAACCCGCTCGGCGTCCTATTCCCTGGAAGGGAGGTAGTAGTCGATGTCCTTCTCGCTGACAAGGGAGTGCCCGGCCTAAGCCGGATTGCACGCACCATGGAGTCTTGAAGGTTCGTCGGTGGCCGCTTCCCCTACGGGGAGTAGTTGTTCCTGAACATTTTCTTTGAACGCAATACGATGAACGCCCTGGTGACGGGGCGGGAATCAAAACTCTGACAACTCTAAGCAGTGGATCACTCGGCTCACGGGTCGATGAAGAACGCAGCCAGCTGCGAGACTTGGTGTGAATTGCAGAACACATTGAGCAT
>JAFNEN010003235.1:0-12260 GCA_019343175.1 Oedothorax gibbosus
TCAAAAACGGGTAACAAGCATCCGTTAATGCATCAGAAAGAAATACACTACAGTTATTGCATCAGAAAGGGTGACGCAACTCGTTCCCGGATGCCACATTTATATGCATTTGAAATAAATGGAAGGAGTTGCATCATCCTAATAAATGTTCGTTTTTAAGGAATATTTAACATACCATATTCGGTATCAATTCGGGGAACGCTATAAGTTAAAATATAGCTATGTGATAATAGTGAACCCATGCAAGTTCAAACTGCCCTTCAATTGAGAAACTGTTTCTAAACCTTAAAGAAATATGCAACTGAAAGAGCAATAATTGCCAAATAGAGTAACTCCGGCTTAAGGGCTCTCATAAGTCTTAAAACGCCAAAAAAACATGAAAATTGACATATTTTAAGCTACCATTTCTTTATTTTGAAATCTATGGATATCTTTTATAATACGGAATTACAAGCTATTTTTAATTTTCCTTTAAAAAGGTTTTCTTTACAGCCAAAGCTATCGGAATCTAAATAATTGGTAAAAATTCCGCTCAAAATTTATGTAATTATATTATTTTTTAAAACAATAAAAATAGCCGGACACGTGATCCAACCAAAAACGGCTTCCAATTCATTCCCTCAATTCTTAATGCATAAAAAGAGTTTATCTTGGTATAGCTTTTTATTTAATACAACACATTTGCCATTATCAAACACATCAGAATTATTTTATAATGTTTACAGAGATTGTTTCACTTAAAAAAAAAACAAAAATTAAAAAAATTAAAGTTAAATATAACAAAATTCTTACCGTGAAACTCGGAATTGCACTATTTAATAAATATTATCCGAAGGTCATTAATTCGTAAAAATGTTATACAAAGTTAAGTTCGAAAGATTTATGAGCCAGCTGCAAAATATGGCGGGAATATCTGAGTGATTCCATTGGCAAACTATAATGCGAACGTCATCAATTCACCGAAATGTTTTATAAACTGCGTGAGATTTATGAGTGTTTAAACTTTGTTACAGTGATCGGATTGTTTATTGGAAATAATTGACAGAAATCGTATCGTCTGGTAGACGCCAACTAACATAATTTATAACTCCTTTTTTCCTGGTGTTGCTTTGAATTATGGTTACCCATCCCTATTCTTTGAAGGCAAAAATATTTAAAAAAAATTGGAGCCAGTTTTGATTTTCTTGCCACTTTGTGTTTTATTTTAAAAATAAAAATTCGCCAGAGTACAAGTTCTGATCCCCCCCCCCCCCCCCGGTGTTGCGTCGGGTGGGGGATGGGGGCAGATAATGAGTAAGAATAAGAGTTTTTTTTTATCAATATTGGCCGTTTATTAATAATTTTTATAAAAAATTCACCCCCTTCCCCTAAAATTTCAACGACGCAGTCTGCGTCGTTGACCCCCCCTAAGTGGCATAGTTCACGCTAAGTGGCATAGTTCACGCTCAATTTATGTTCCTAAGAATCTTGATTCATGCACTCACGTTTTTGTTAGGACTGATGCTGTACGTAGGAGCCTCCAACCTCCGTATGAAGGACCATTCCGCGGTATTAAAAGGCGCCCAAAGGTTTATTACGTGGAGCAAAAGGGGTCTAAGAAATGGATATCCCTTGATCGTCTTAAACCAGCATTCTTGCCCACAGATAGTTGCCAGCAGGAAGCAGAAAACCCTAGTCCATCTCCAAGTCTGCCACCGCCACCTGCTTATGTGACGAAGAGAGTCAGGACTGTTCGTTTCCGGATTCCACTCGAAAACTCCGGTGGGAGCACCGTGGCAGCACGGTGATGTGATTGTGACGTTGGACATCCGGGCAATTGTTGGCCTATTTAAGCAATGTGCACTGTAAATATTTTGGAGTTATTGTTTTGATTGTTATGTTTTATTAAAGTTTGTTGTTACGAAATGACTGTTCTTTTAAAGCCTGATCCCAACACGACTAGCTCCCAAAGAGCTTTTGGAGAACAGAAGAAAACTAAACGTAATTAAATTTACAAATAAGGCAAGAAGCCGTAATGAAGAACATATAAGCAACAGAACTTATCGACAATGGAAAAGTGATGCTGGACTTAAAAGGTCGTCAACCCTGCTGTTTGATCAAGAGATTAGGCATCAGACTGGCCTTGAACACAACACCTATGACACTTTACAGGAGCCCGTCCTACCAACTATACTCCCTCCAAAGGCCAAAATTGTTACAGATCTCCTGGAACATTGCTCCAAAAAAGATCCAGCAAACACTATCAAAGCAAAAGGGATAAAGGCGATTGAGTCTTATACAGGAGAAGGCTTGGTCTACGCTTTCACTGATGGATCATCGGACGAGACCTTGACTGACGGTGGAGCCGGCATCAATTTCATCTTTGCAAATGGCACCATTAAAAAAACATAAAATTGGTGCGGGAAAAATAGCCTCCAACTTCACCTGTGAGCTCCTGGCAATACAAAAGGCAATAGAGCTATACCTTGACCTTTTAGATGAGGAAAAAGATGAGGGATTACTAATTTTAAGCGATTGCAAAGCTGCCTTGCAAGCTATCAAAAAGAAACAGTCAAAGATGATCGCGGCTATACATGATGGAATGTTTGAACTCTCAAATTTGAACAAGAAATACATTTTGCAGTGGATTCCAGCACACGTTGGTATCGACGGAAACGAATCGGCTGATATCCTGGCAAAAGAAGCAAGAAAACTCAACAATGACGTTCTTCCCCAAACCACTCTTAATGACATCAACTCAGTGGCCAAAGCAAAATTTAACAGCAGAAGTGTTAAAATTAAACACCAAATTTGTGAGTTAAACACCAATAGGGTAACTGCGACCACCCTAACTAGATTAAGGACAGGCCACTTCAAAGGGATGGAAATCCAAAAAGATGGAACTAGAAAATACTCCAGCTGCAGAAACTGCCCCGACTCGGAACTGGATCCAAAACATCTTCTCTTGTCCAGCCATCCTGGCAAAACTGCAGCAAATCATCAACTCGCCCTACGAAGACCTTTATGAGGACCACTGTTTGCACATCGCTGAAGCGGTCTATGAGACCTTTGGTCCTATATAATCTCTATCCATGGACACGACATCATCATCATTAATGTGACTTACGAAAAATCGCAAACTGACCAGACGGTATTGTTCAACGAGTTGACCAAGTGTTTAGGGAAACTCAAAGTTTTACCATAAGTGAATTATGGACTAGTAGTGGCTTGGAGGACAGAAAAAAATTGACGTAAAGCTTCCAAATTTGCTTTTTTAAACGAAACCGTCAGAACTCCCTCGCAATCATTGGCGGCTACATTTTATGAAGTGGGTATTTTAAAGCTTGTTTACAGGTATATCAAATGCCTTAATCGCCAAGATGATTATATGGAGAAATAAGCAGTATTATACTTTACTTTTGGTAAAAAAATCTTTTTTGTATCTTGACCCGTCTTTTTGCTACAGCCCATCGGAGGTTGAAAAAAAACAGCCCTCGTATATTTTAATAGTGTCTGAAACGTATCCCATAAAATACTAATTGATTCAAATAAATTTTGAGAAAAAAACTCACTTTAGCTTCCCCACTACGTTTATAACGTAAAAAGTGGAAGGTATTAAATCGTTTAGTCCGTCTGTCCGTATGTATGTCCATCACCCACTTTCATAGCCCAAACTACAAATTCTACAGACAAGTGTGATACGTCAAAAAATTCAGCGCATCTAAATGAGAAGACATTGAAAATCCCAGAAAAAAATTCGAATTCGAAGTACTTTAATTATTTAAAAATTAAAGGCAAAATTTAATGCTCATTTAAAAAGCATACGAAGCCATTATTATTAGAAATAAATCACCATTGTCATTCGTAACAATCACTCGAGAAACTTTCATTCTTTTAAATAATAAATTAAAAGAAATTTATCTTTGAGACATTAATCAGTTTGAAATGACGTCAAATATATTTCACTAATTCACGATTTTTTTCTAAAAACACCCATTTTTACCACACTGTGCGACGAGTCGTGATGGGGTCATTGTTGGACGATCTGGTCAAATGTATGCAATGATATGGTGATGTTGTCGTGTTCAGATGTCTCAATAGCAGCGAAATATGTGTGTTGAAATGGAAGTTTCATCCATGCTGGATTTACGCAATGGAGGTCATATAATAAAACTGGTTGTATTTCCAGGGTTTTCTGGTTTTAGTTTGCTTTACAGAAAGTAGCATTTAGCTTAAATATGAGTACAAGTCATAATATGCATAGTGAAACAGTTACTGCTAATAATTTTTAAGTAAGTCCAACACCAAAAACATAAAACTTACTAAGGCAGCGCTATGAAAAGTGCTGTTTAACCCTTTATGTACTGACTGTACTTATAAATATTACTATAAATATTACTTAAAAAAGTCAATTAAAAGGCCACTATTCCACTTTTCATTATTCAATTTGGAGAAAACAGGGATAGATACAGTGGTGGTCAGAATCATAAGGACAATGGAAAAATTGCTAGATCTTTTCGACAAATCACGGTTGAATTATGCAAATTTTATGTATGTTAGCCAATAGTAAACTAATCATTTTAAATAAGATTTTTTGCAAATATACATAAAATTCATAATTTTAAAATCCGTTATAAATTTTAACATACAGCGAAATTGGCCAAAATTATAAGGACAATTGCATTTCTGTAAGTCTAAAGCATACAGTTACATAAAACTAGCAAAGTTTCTGCTTTGTACACGTCATTCCATGGTGTTATAAAGATTTTGCGAGTGTTTGAAAACTTCATTACACTTATCTTCAACCATTAGGTACGAATCTTTCGGTGTTTGAAAAAGTAAAATTAATCGCTTATAAAAATTCTGGACGTACTGGACAGGAAATAGCATTGAAATTGAATCGATCAAAGACTGTAATATATAATTTTTTGAAAAATCCTGGAAATTATGGGAAAAGAAAACACCCAGGTAGGCCATCTTCTGTGTCTTCGAGAGATAAAAGACGAATTATAAGTAGAGCTTGCTCCAAAAAGCAAACATCGACAGAAATAAAGCGTGAACTGGACTTGAACTACAGTTCTCAAACCGTTCGCCGTGTTTTACAAAATGCCAAACAGGTTCGATACGGAAAACTGAAGTCACGAACTCACGACCCCCTCTTACAAAAACCCAAAAGAGACTGAGGATGGAGTTTGCTAAAAAGTACATTTCTATGGGTGACAAATGAAATGATGTTGCCTTTGCTGATGACAAGAAGTTTAACCTAGACGGACCTGATGGGTTTAAGTAATTTTGGTATGATCTTCGCAAAGAAAAAGAAATATTTTCAAAGCGTTCATATGGTGGCGGCTCAGTTATGGTCTGGGCAGGTTACGCAACGCAGCCTCTGGAACTACAGAAACAGTATTTCTTCAAAGGAAAATGAATTCAAATAGTTATGTTGATATACTGAGTGACAATCTTTTGCCAGAAGCACCGTTGAAAACCAGTGGTGACTATTTATCCAGCAGGGCAATGCATCAATACATGTGTCCGCAGCTGCAAAATCATGGTTTGACGATAAATTCTCTAAAACTGTTGACTGATTGGCCAGCTAAAAGTCCCGATCTAAACCCAATCGAGAATTTGTGGGGTATTTTGGCGCATGAAGTTTACAAAAATGGCACTCATGTACCATAACAAACGAGAACTGATGTCATCAATTGAAAAGGCATGGAAAAATATCCCCGTGAGCACCCTAAAGAAACTAACGAGCTCCATGACGTCAAGATTAATTAAAGTAATTGAAAATAAGGGTGAACTTATTAATTAATAATTGTTTTGACTTGAAAATTTTAAATGCCCTTATAATTTTGTCAAGTTTCCTAACAATACATTTTTTGTTTATTATTTTATAAACTCAAATTTTGTATTTTAAGTATTTTTGTATTTTGTATTTTTTTTTATCTAAATACATTTTCATTTAATTCAGAAATAAATTTTTTCTGTTCAATTTTCAGTTGTCCTTATAATTTTGACCACCACTGTATAACTTTTCGATTGACAAACTCAGTTTTAACACATTAAAGTCTGTAAAGAGATAGAATAAGTTTGTCTTTAAATTTCTACTTTAGTTTCCTGCGCCAGCTCGTCGTGGACTGATGGTACTTATAATAGCACTTAAAAGCCGTTGTTTCACTTTTCATTGTTAGTTTGAGGGGAAATAGATGGTAAGCGGCTTTTATTAATGTAGTACGCGATTGCAACACTTTAAAGGCTAAAAAGGTCAAATAAATTAATTTAACAAAATGTCATTCTTAATCAGTGTAATTTAGAAATTATAAGTAGATAGGAAGAAAAAAGAAAATAAATTCGGGACATAAAGTGCTTTTTTTTGTCACAACTATTTTTTTTATCCTTTTATATTCTAACTGTTTATAATAGCTTCTTTGAAATATTTAAAGACAAATAATTCAAATTAAAACTTAATTCGGGTCATAAAGGGTTAAATTGTTAAATGATATGCAATGTGTGGCTGCTCACGAGTTAAGGGCCTACATATATTTCCCCCTAGCTTCAGTAGGGAGTAAGATCTGCCTCTTACCTTTATGATGTTCAACCTCGCAATTTTGAACACCTTGAAAACAGGCAAATTCAACACAGTGATTTTATCAATTCCAATCCTAATGAGAAGGAATACTTTAATGTCTTTATATTTTCTGACAAATATATTTTATAAACATTGTTCTTTATATCTCAGTATTTTTATTAATCGCTTTCTCTGTTTTCTGAAGGATCCGTCGCACTGCGGTGTGCACCTTAAACCCTAACGAATGCTTATGGAACCACTCCGACTTCTGCAACAGATACACGAGGTACTGCACTAAGAACGAGGAACCGATGAAAGCGGTGGGTACACAGTAAAAAAATATTACTGAAATTAACGGTTTATTTCTAGAACCTAAACCCTTCTTTTTTTCTTGGTTTCCCTATTATTATTATGCCAGATTTATTTTTCTCTTGCTTGGCTGTCAGCCGTTCATTTTTTCTTTTTATGCTGAGTTTAATTATCTTGTTAATTTTATTCTTATACCAAGTGACCAGATGTAATTTAGACCCTAATATAATGTCATTTCTTTATTTGTGTGTTTTGAACAATTTTAGCCTCTTAAATTGAAAGAATTTTGTGGTTAATTTATATTTTTATGTGTTTTTGAATGTCCTGTGTCATTTTTGTGCCCCATTTTAATCTTTTATGGAATAACCTAGTGTTTGGCGCAGTATGTCCTTAGATGCCCTTGCGCCATAAAACCATCTACTGAAATTTTCGGGACTCTTCCGTTTCGTTAGGTATTTTCCCGTGCATTTACTTAAGTTCCGTTTTTTATTTCTTAGCTGTTGAAGTTTTATATGAATGTATGTAGGTTGTATGTTAGGTGTGTGTGTGTGTTTAGGTACATATATATGTCGGTGATATTAGGTACATATACATATATATGTCGATGAAGGCTTTACTTGGATTATTAACAATAATAAACCTGTTTTAGAACACTTGCATAACAAAAATATCCTTTCAGTTAACACTTTTAACTTCAAAGATTTATTTTCTAGCCTACCTTTATTCCACCTAAAAGACGTCCTCCCTGCTTATTATAATGATTACAATAGTATATTAAATATTAATCAGGAATATTGGAACAAACTCATTAACTTTTGCATTTTTAATAATTTTATTTACAATAGTGAACAAATCTATCAACAAGTTAATGGAATACCACAAGGTAGTTCCTTTTCAACTATCCTTGCAAATTTATTTTTACACTGGTTTGAGAAAAACTACACTCTTTTAAACTTCACTGCCTTCCGATTTGTTGATGACCTGATTGTCTTTGATTATCCTGATTTTGTACATCTCTGCACAAAATTTACCCATCAGAACTTCTTAAGAAAACCAGTAGCTCTATTTCTTCATTACAATTCTTAGACATGCAAATTCAGGTCTCAGATAACTCTGCCAACACCAACATTTATGATAAACGTAATGACTTTAATTTTGATGTTATTCTAACTCATTCCTTGGAATTCTAATCTTTCTGTTAAAGTCTATAGAAATTGCATTATAAATCACCTACATCGCATTAATATCATCTGCAACGTCAATAACTTTAAAAATTCCCCAAAAACTGGACCTCCATCGTACACTTATCAACGACAATTTCCCTCCAAAATTTATAAAGAAGTATCTGCAATAATTTTCTTTGGACGTCCACTAAATTTTTTACTCATAGTCTAATTTTTTTCCTTCACCGCACTTAATTTCCACACTGTAACTGTCAATGTTTCACCTAAGTTTTTAGTTTGGATTTTGTGAGAAGCAGTTGGCTTCAAAGTTTCGTGTTGTTTTTTATTCGCTTCACTGCTTTATGTAAGTTTGTCTTTATGTTTTTAATTTTGATTTTGTTTTTTAATTTTGATTTTGTTTTAAATTCTCTTCTGGAAATTCCACAGCACACTTCGGGGTAAAATTGGGATTTTTTTATTTGACTCTCGTCCATCCCAATACAGAAAAGTGTATTGTTTTAATAGTGGCTCAAGGTTTTTACCTCCTGATGAACTTACCTACCGTCTACAATGTTCAATATTTAATTTCTTATATCGGTCAAAAAAGGGGGCCCCTTTATCTCCGAAAAATAATCCAGGAAACCCAATAAAAAAATGCTTTAAACCCCTCCTCCTTTATGCAGAATTTGACCACTTCAATATCCTCCTTTCCTAAGTTTATTAGCATTTTAGACATATTTTCCCTAAAGAAGAAATGCTTATAAAGAAAACATTTTATGCTGATGTACAAAACTATCATTCCAAAGGTTTTAAGATACATTCAACCACACGCAAATCAACCACACAATTTCAATACTTCTAAATTATTTCACACTCCTAATTTTAAAACCCTCGTGGGAAGAGAGGTGGAAGGAAAAAAAGATCACCGGATATTCTTAATTTTTCAAGATTTATTTTAATTTAAATTAAATTTCTTTTGGACTTTAATTGGGAAGCCACCCAAAATTTTCTTTTTTTCCCTCAATAAAAAAATATTTCCCAATTTTTTCGATTCTCTCAACAATCTCACTTTCAAAAACACATACTTTAAAAATTTGGTTTTGACCTATTAAAGCTTAAACCCGAAAAATGAATGCTCCTAATAAGAAGGAAAGAGATTCTTTACATTCCGATTTTTTACATCCAAGTTTGATCATTTCAATTTTCACAATACTATCAATAATATATCTAACCTTTTCCCCTATTAAGAACCTAAACATTTCCAAAGCCTTTTAAATACACCACTCCATTTGGCAATCCATTTTAACTATAAGATTTTTGTTCTAATACCGTTTTCTCCCGTGATACCATTAATGCTGCTGCAACAGACCCCCATTTATAAAGATTTCATTGATCATCATCAAAAAACATCATCACTGGGGGACCTAAATTTAATTGAAGATCCCAATTAAGGGATTTCCCTTTCAAAAGGCACTAAATTCAGACCAATCTTCCTAAAAATATTGATAAATCAAGCTTTTTTTTTAATAATATTGACAATTTCATCCTTAAAATTTCTTACCAGATAACCACACCTTTGGAACAGTTCCAAAGTGGAAGTGTACATTTTTAAAAACATTTTAAAAATTCATAGAAACAACTTTTTTTATTTTATTTTTCTCCCACAAAAACCAAAAAACTTAAAAGCTTCTGTCAAACACATCCAAAATAATTTTATTATAACTCCAGTAGACAAAGCCTCCAAAAATTATGCTTTCATTTTTAAAACTTCTACTTTCTCTTCTTGACAATGAACTAAAATCTCCGCCCACATACAAACTCTCCAATTTGGACTACAAAAGTGTATGAAAAAGATTATTGCCTTCAATAAATATTTTAAAATTATAATCCCCCATTAAATTTCCCTATTTACCATCACTCCAAAATTCCCAAAAAAACCCCTTTAGCTTTTCGCTTATAACCTTGGTTTCAACACTTACCTCAATAAACCTGGTGATATCTTTTTTAATTTGCTGAACAAACTTTACAATTTTCTTGTCGGTCCAATCCTAGACTCCGAGATAACACTTCTAATTTAGTACTGTTGTTTTCTTTTGGCTCTCTATGTTGAGGTTTTGGCACAAAATTCCCTCTTGTTTCCCCTATTCCCTTTCCTCCCCTTTGATAGTGGGCGAAAAGGGGCACGGTTTTTATCTCTATATTTCCACACGCAATCTTGTTCTAGACTATAAAATTTTCGCCGAATGTAGTTTTTCTACCGATTCGGCCCAAAAAAAGTCCGAATGGAACGAAGGATATCTTGGTCCCCCTATGACTGCGGGTGACGCCCAGAGCTTTTATAGGCGCGGTGATATTTCTTAAAATCTTCCCGCGCAGTTGGGCGTTCACATCCCGTTACGGTAATTGTCGAAATGCCCCCGAAAGTTCGAAACCCGGGTAAAGACAGTTTTTCACCAAATTGTCCAAATGGGTAACGCTGTTTTCCGGCACGCTCTTTGAATTATTAAGAATTATTAAATTAAATTAAAGAAAATATAAATTGAACCTGCTCCAAAAATAATAAATAATTCTTAATATAATATTTACAAAAATTTCCGGGAACATTACGAAAAACCAATTTGTGTTACCAACACATCTGACGTTTTGCGAGAATAGACCCATTACTGTATTCATGAGGGGATTACAAAAAACTTAACTTTATTATTTTATTAAATAACTAACCAAACTCTAGCATTCATTTAAAGAACATAATACAATTTTTTTTTTAAGCTTTTAAATAAAGCTATATATCCAAAACTTAAACCAGGGGTGCTATAAAATACCTTTCGGAAAAAAATGCATGCTGCTGATTAAGCACAATTTTCAAGCTAAACATAAAATTATTTGATAGGTTTAAACTAGTTTATAGATATGCTGAATATTTTTTAGAATTTTGCTATTTTTACCAACATGTAATAACTCCGTAAAACACTTTTTTTGGGTACTGAAAGTCATCACAAGTCTTTTTCTGAGTGTATTTTAGATAATGCTATTAAAACGTCCCTCTGGTGAATACAAAATTGTCCTTTTCAATGGCTGAAAATGTATCCTACAGCCAAAATTTTTGTTCTTTTCTTTTTCCTACTTACTTCTTTGGGTCCCCGTTGTGACGACTAAAAAACGGGAAAGGGTAACCGCTCCTCGCGTACCCCCAACGCGGGGCGGGCCCGAGGCAAGAGGGCCCCGTGAAAACCTGCTTCTTCATGACGGATGAAGGTCGGATTGCACGTCAGTAAATGGGGCAAAAATTATAGGAAACGGACAATTTTTGTCACACCGTTTTTTTAGTATTTTTTTTTTAAAAATTTTTTTTAAACTATGTTTTTTTTACTTAGTAAATACTGTTTTTGCTCTAAATCCGCTAATCCTCCATTTTTGTTTATTTCTTACGGGGAAAGGGTTTTTTAAAATTTAAAGTGCTAAAAGTTATTAAAACGTGCACAACTTGCTATTCATATTTTTCAAAGACATCTTATCCGTTTTATATTTTCCTAACAAATATTTTTAACCCTGAAATCTACTTATTATTTTTATCTTTCTTTTTAGATTATTTCATCTCTTTTTTTTAAAAAAAAATTACCCGGGTACCAATAAGACACAAAAAATGCATGTCACCTTTCCCTGCACGGCCCAACTTCAAAAACAAGGCCCGAGAAGTCTCCCCAAAAAATGAACGTAGACGGAATTTTGGGCGTACGTTCCCTGCCGAATTCGGAAAATGTTCGGCGCATTCGGAACCCTAAAATTGGGTCAGCCGTGAACGAGTGGTTTGAAAAGGTTTTGGGGCGGTTTTCTCATCTTCGAAAAAAACGTCCCGGAAGTATGCGTCAAAATTTCCGTCCCCGAGCTTGTTTGGGAAAGTTTTTTTTCCCGGCCTTAGTAGTTTGGGAGGCCCCTTTTTTCCATTCAGATTGGAAATCCTTTCCTAAACGATTTTGGGGTTAAAACGTCATATCTGGGGGGAAATACGTCATTAAATCGTCCTTTAGACTGTTTACTACGTCCCAGCTCTAATGAAAAGCAAAATTTAAAAGCTTTTATTTAACTTTTTTTAAAACGTGCTTTTTTTAGTAGCCGGTAACACACCAAAATTTTATTTTTTTTTTCTAATGGGGCGCAATATTGGCGGTCAACCTTTTTCAGATCGGGATATTTCCCCCGAACTGAGAGCCCTTTCTTTGTCACCATATAGGCGACTCTTC
>JAFNEN010003237.1:0-11647 GCA_019343175.1 Oedothorax gibbosus
AAACCCTTGTAAGAACCACTGCCCAGTGTAGTGGACATCATGTTACTATCAAAACTAATGTTTAACCTGCAGCTTTAATTTTAGAGGGTTTCACAAAGTTGTTAGTGTTAATTCACGTGACATTTTAATTGTTAAAAGTAGATTGGTTTTATGCTATTTAACATAGATATGCCAAGATTTCTTCAGTGTTTTCGATTTGAGTAGCTAACACCTTGTCAAACACATCCTGAAATTTTTATGTACGCATAATAATGTACAAAAAGTTACATTTCACTTTCTGCTAATCTAAAAGTAGTTTTTTACGGCTAAAAGTTCAAAAATAATAGCAAAGTTTTACGTAGTACTATAGGATTTATTTCGACAATTTTGTAACTTGATCTGTTCATTTTTCCTTTATAGTTTTTATTAATTTGGCATTTTTTTTTGCATTTGAATAACGTTCAACTGCAAATGAATAGATTTTAGTAATTATCAGCTTATAAATAAACACATGTTGATAGCATCTTCCATCTACAAAGAACTACCTAAATGAACTTAAGATGTACTTCTAAAATAAAAATCTGCAATTTGAAACTATTAAAAAAAAACAGTTATGTGGTGATAAAGGTTGAGCAATGAGTTATTCTAAGTATGTGTTCTTATTTAAAGGTTGAATAAAATTAATTATTATTTAGTAACATATGAGAAAATAATAGTTTCTTAAAATCATTAAACATAATATTTTCATGATATGTTTTCTGTTTTGTTTTTAGCCGTTTTTAGTAATATATGGATATTTAAAAAAAAAAAAAAAACTCTTAATTCACCGACTATAAACAGAGCATTAAATTTTTTATTACAGGTTATTTTTAATATTTTTTATTCTTCTCTCCATATTATAGACATTAATTAAAAAAAATATTTTATGTCTGAAAAAATACTTATGTTTTTATCAAGGCAATGCACAAAACATGTTACTTATAATGTATCTAAAACTTCTCTGATATAATAAAACACAGAATCGATAAATGAATAATGTTAAACGGCTTACATAACTATATAAGATGCCCGTCAAAAACAAATAATAGCCAACATTTTCCCTCACAATGTCTACTTTATTGACATAAAGTCGTTTGCATAAAAAACATTTATTTTTGAAAATTGTGTTTTCGACTTTAAATGGCGACTGTATCACTTTAGTATTTTAAATGTGTATCAGATTGTTTTGTTTGCAACTTTTAAGAGCACAACTTTATCCATGATTTACTTTTAACTGTTCAAAAAAGTTACCGGGAACAGTTTAACGTCTAAAAAAAACAATTTTCTGTGCTATTGTGACTGCTTAAATCTGTGATGCCAAATATGTTTTGTAAGTTTTTTAAATTTGCAGACACATTTGGAGTTTTTGGGATAAAGTTTATTGCGGAGGCATAAAAAAGGGGGTGGAAAACAATATGTGCGATTGGAAATTATTTCAGTTCAGTTTTTAAAATATAAAACAGTAAGAGCAAAATATAAATAGTTTTTTACAAAGTTTTTGTATTTTAGTGGATTATGATATTTTTTGGTTTTATTTCTTGAACAATTTTTAGACAGATATAATGCAAAATATATTTAAGCTAACTCATTAAATATGTAAAAATGTCATAAGAATTAAGTAAAATTGCATGCAATATATATGTGTATGCATCCGAAAATATTGAATAATATTAAATTGATTATATGTAATTAACTTATGCATTTTAATTTTATAATTGCACTCGTGTGGCTCTAGCTTGTCGATAATTCACCCAAACCTAAAAATGTTACTTTTCAAAACTGTTTCTGAAAACAAAAACTATAGATTTTTATACATCCCACGTTGAATATTTTTTACCTTCTTTTTCCTTATTTTTTTCAAGTCCACAATTTCGAATTGTGGATAATAGTCCCAGTTTAAATTTAACATTAAATTTTAATTATTTTTTTAAATCAATGTTTTCATTATTTACTGTGTAAAAAAAACTATTTTATGCATTTCCCTTGTAGTGGGAAAGTTGATTTTAACTGTCGAGCCTGTAGTACATTTTCTTTTTCAATTTGTGATAAGGTTGTACACCCAGCTAAGAAAAGCAGCAAAAAACCTTGAAAAAAATTGAAGGAAAGCTGCAGGAAAACTGCAGGTATTTGGAACCAAAAACCTTCATCAAAAAACCTTTATTTTCCCTTCATTCGAAAACCTGCAGGATAAGTGAAGTTTTTAGGTTCCAAATTCCTCCATTTTTCCTTCACCAAAAAACCTTTATATTTCCTTCATTAAAAAACCTTTATAAAAACTGCAGGATAAGTGAAGTTTTAGGTACCAAGTTCCTTCACTTTTCCTTCATCAAAAGCCTCCATGTTCCCCTTCATCAAAAAACCTTAATATTTCCTTCATTGGAAAAACATTTAAAAAACTGCAGGATAAGTGAAGATTTTGAGGTTGAGTTGTATTTATACCCAAGTAGGAAGGAAGGAGCACGGGATTTGATCTGGGGGTATTTGTGTAACTGTTCAGCGCGCTACCAACTGCGATATTGGAGCTTGCAAATTGGAGCGCGTTTTAAAATTAGGAATGGTATATCTTATAATTAGAACATACAAAATTACACACTCCATGGATTCGATTATAGTCAATAAATTTGATTCATGATTTTGCGTACAATTTGTCTATGATTTTTATTTAAAATATTTAAATTAGATTTAATTAATTGTTCTAAGGTGGTAATAAATAAATTGGATACAAATTTTGTGAGTTAGAAAAAAAATATATCTTAAGAATTCCTTTAAGATTAATTTATTTTTAAATTTTCTATAAAAAGGTGAGAGCAAAGCTATTGAGCAAACTGAAATATTAAGCAAATAATTTTTAAATCTGCTTTTTTTCGTTTAAATTTTACTGTCTCTTTATATAGGTGACATTATTTTCTTCTTTTTTTGCAAAATCAAATGAAAGACGTCCATGGAAATTGGAAAAAAGAATTTGAATCGCCAATTATAGCTTTGATATCGTTTCTGAATTTTTAGAAGTTACAGATTAACAAAATCTAGATCTGCGATTTGAACATATTAAGCTAATTTGCTGCAAAATTTGCTAATAAACTGCAAATGTTTACATTAAAAATTAAATGTTTTTCCGCGAAAAATTCCAACAATTTTTAGCTGGGATACAACTACTACAAGTGTAAAATATCAAAACTAATTTAAAAAATAAAGAGCAATTTTAAGATAAAGATTCACTACAAAAAAAATTTACAGTATTTTTGGGGTTAACGCACACATTATTTTTTAAAAATAACTTCAAATAAACTCACAACTGGTCAACCCATTTGATACTTATTTTTAATGACGCTTCATTAGAGTCGTCAAAAAAAGTTTACACTGGTATGATAATGCAGCACCATGGAAGTTATTGGTTTGTAATTTCCCTTGAGCAGCAACCCACTTGTCGACATTGTTGCAAAAAACGATTTGGGCCCCTGCAGGCTTTATGTGTAACTCTATGCTATAAAGAATTCTGCACATGTTGTATTAATTCTCTGCAGAAAGTTTTTTAGACAAAATACTTTGCTTGAAATATTATCCTTTTTTTCTCAGAAAGATTAGATAATTTTTTGCATAAAATTGCACATTAAGTGCTATTGAAATGTGACTTTAAAGATAAAACAGTATTTTAAGTGTACTTTAAAATATAGGTTAAAAAAATAAACTCTAAAGAAAGGTAATAAAAAGTATAAGGTTAAATAAAGGTATTTTTCAGCATAAAATTTTAAGAGAAATTGCTGTTTTCATGTAGAACTGAAACGGCTAATTCTTTGTTCTTTTAGGATGAATCCTTCTGAAAAATGGCAGTTTTCTTTAAGAATAAAAAAAAAATCACATTAAAAAAGTTTTACAAACATGCAGTTCTCCAGCTGAAACTCATTTGCTGAATTTCTCAGTACAATACCTTTAAAAAAACATTTTCCCTGCATAAAACCTTCATCTCTCTTCAAAAGCATTGTTTTTTTGCTGAAATTTAGTTGCTGAATTTTTCATCATAATACCTGTAAAAGTACTGCAGGTTTTATGCTGAAAAAATTTTCCTGCATAAAAGCTTTATCCTCATCCAAAACATGCAGTTTTCCTGCTGAAATTTATTTGCTGATTTTTTCAGCACCGTACCCATATAAATACTGCAGGTTAAATGCTGAAAACATTTCCCTTCATAAAACCTTCATTTCTCTTCAAAAAACCTGCATTTCTGCATTTTCCATGCAGGTTTTTTGCTGATTTTTTTAGCTGGGCAGTTCCTCCAAGGTACCCTATATGAAATGTATCTTTTTTTCAGTAGAACTATAAAGATGTCACCTGTTGCAGAAAATAATACGAGTTTGAAGTAATACATTACTTAAAGATACAATTATTGCTATATGAAAGCTACTGCACCATTTCTGCCTTCCAGGGCATAGCCTGGAAGGCAGAAATGACAGCAACAACAACAACAACAATAAAAGTAAATACTTTATCTTTTATGAACTCAACAGAAATTTGAAGTAATGCTATTAATTTAAACAAGTAGGTTTGTAACAGAATCTGTCACTTAACCCGCTTCCACACAAAAGTTGTGTTAAACAGGTAAAAAGGCCCCAAACACAACATTAATTCTATATTAAACATTTACATGATAGATTTGGCTAGTTTTATTTATTTTATTTCGAAAATTCAATAATTATTACTTATCGTTTGCAAAAATAATTTATATTTTAAAGAATAAATATGTAATATCCCTCGCTTTTAAATAGAATGAAAATATGTCATATCAACATACAAAGAATCTCGTAGTGAAATACATTTGACGTCATTTCAAACTAATCTATGTCGCAAAATTAAATTTATTTTAATTTATTGTCAAAAAGAATTAAGTTTCTCGGGCGACTGTGGCGAATGGCAATGGTGATTTAATTCTAATAACAAACAGAGCCTTTAGCTATTTGTAATTCAAACTTTTAAACGCCAAACTTAACTATTTTTCTTAATCTTCTTTCTCAGATTTAATAATTCTACTTTATCGTTTGCCAAATTTGTTTGAGGTTCGAAGAAGAATGATGTAATCTTTTTTAACAAATATTTTTGTGTCGCCACAATTTCCCATTTACATTTCTTTCGAAAATTCACTTATTTATAGTTTGTTAAATTAAGTTACAGTTAAAAATATATATATAATTAGTACAATTGATGCTTTAAAAATAAAAGCGAAACTTTGCATATTTTTTAAGCCAAGTTAGAATTCTCTATGCATCTTTCTTCATACATATATAATAAAAGATCAAAAGAACTCTATTGTGATATAACAACAATCCAAACTGAATTATATCACATAAATATTTTTCAAAAGTTTTTTATTTTTATTTTAAATAAAGTTTCTCGTACGTTTAACGGAACTCTTATGTGATGTGACATCAATCCAAATTGAATAATGACACATAAATAAATATTTTTTCAAGAGTTTTATTTTTATTTTAAATAAAGTTTCTCGTACGTTTGACGAAATGGCAACAGTGAAAATATTGAATAAATATGGAATTTGCATGTTATTTCAATGTAGTTTAAATGTTTAGTTATTTAAATTTTAAATAAACTTCTAATTTAAATTTTTTTATTGAAATTTGGAATGTAGCCTAATCTGATTTTTTGCTTCAAAATGACGTATCCCACTTGTCTGTGGAACTTGTGGTTCTTTCTGTGAAAGTGGGTGACGGACGGACAGACAGACGGACTGAACGATTATAAAATCTTCCACTTTTTACGTTATAAACGTAGTGTGGAAGCTAAAATCAAGATTAGTCTATATAACGTACACATATCCTTTTGAATAACTAAATTATGAATTAAGTTTTATCAACTCACACAAGAGCAATTAGAATGATTTGGCCTTATATAAGTTAGGTATAATAAACATTGTTCATAATTTCTAATGTCAATAATGTATCCATACCCACACCATTATCATTTTCTTCATTTATGCCCCCCCCCCCCCTATTATCATTATCTACCCTGTAGATTTGCTGATTAATACTTGAATCTCTTAATATCAGCTTGACACATAGATTCACGACAACCAGTTGTTTCGGCCAGTTGGCGAACGCTTATTTTCGCCAACAGAGGCAATTTAGTTCCAATTTATTGCTTGGCTTAAGCTAATAGTAATCCTAGTAATAATAGTAATCCAAAGTGCGTTTAAGAGGGATTGTCAGTTCCATAGAGCTAATGCATCAGTTTTGGAATCACAACTTCCGCAGAAGTACTGCTTTGCCATGTTAGCCCTTTTCCCTCAGGCATGGCAATCAATATATCTATGAAATTAAACAAATTTGAAACGGAAATGTTATCTAGTTATTTAATTATAGATTTTTGAAGTTTAAAAAATGCCAAAAATATACAGCAGGTGGCGACACTATTTAAAAACTTTATCAATTAATAATTAAATAACTGGATGTTATTTTCTTTTCAATTTTTTAAAAATTGATGTTATGATGATTTCCATACCTGGGGGGTGAAAATGGAATAACATAGCAAAACAATTCTTTTGCAAAAGTTATGATTTCAAAACTAATGCATTAGCTCTATGGGATTGATTGTCCATCTTAACAGAATAACGACTTGATGAACGTCAGTTGAGATGTTCCTAAAGTTCTCACGACTTTGTCTACGATTTTAGATAGATTCAGCTGAACTTTAGTTTTTTTTTTTTTTTAAATATCTAGCAACTCCACTTTTCTGCCTATTTTCCTTTTTTTTTAATTCGAAAGAATTCTAAAAAAATTGAAAAGTATGTTCTAAATTGCTGGCGATGTCCGTCTTCTGTCCGTTCGTCCGTACCTCTTCCAAAATCGGTTCCATCGGTCGTGTTTTAAAATTATTCTTTTTTATAGAAAAGTATGACATCAGAAACTAGATTTTTTATACTTTTTGTCCTTCTATCTGAACGGAAATATTTCTACTTATCTGTTGACAAATCACTCCTATAGTTAGCCTTAAAATTAAATTTTCAGTCATTTAAATCGCTGTTGCCATATCAACATGTCAAGAAAAACTTAATTTATTTAAAAATATAATTTGAAGCAAAATTTATTTTTGTAATAAATCAGTTTGGAAAATACACCATAAAATGTAGCAAAATAGGAATCTTTGATTCTTTACTAAGAAAGTGGTAAGATGTTCATGCATAAAAGCTGGCTAGTTTTAATTTACAATTCTTTATTTATCAATGCAATTTGTAGTTGTTTCATGTTTTGTTAATACTAAATATTTCAAAAATATTGGTTTTACATATTTTATGTTTTTTTTTTAAAGGAAGCTCGCGTTTTTTAAGGTGATGGCACCATTTTCCATAAGGGTTAAATGTCATAGGAACGAATGCTAGGCTTTGATTCAAAGCAATTTCACGCCATTATTCTTCGAACTGCAAAAAAATTAGCAAAAAAAAAGAATAATAATTTGATTTGATAAGGAAAGTTAATGGAAATTGTCAATTTTTGTTTGCAAAAATTTAAATCGCAACTGCATGCCGTGTTAGGAGATTATTTTTCTAAGGTGTATAAAACTTATGTGGAAGTGGTTCTAGGTGACAGTTACTGTTTCAAACTTACTTGTTTTGCAAAAAGAATTTCACTAAATATATTAAAGTAATAGAAAAGTAGGCTATTTTAGTTCTTTTTGGACTTTTTGTTTTCATAATATTTTATTTGTGTTGAACAGTTCTCTTTGAAAATCATAACTGAAAAATTATTTCTAATGGGTAAAGCGCAACTTAATCCAGCTTATAATTCTTACATAACAATTTTTTGTAAGTTCTATGACATAATTTGCTGGGGTATTTTTGGGAACACAAGTTTTCATATTCGAACAAAATATAATTAGAAAAGGATTAACTCCGCATTCCAGTTTACACTGAAATTTTAATTTTTTTTTTCACGAGTCATGTTCCATTTTCATAAAACGAACCTAAAAGTAAAAGAACTTGAACAAATATTTAACCAAAGAAAAAAAAAATATCTAAGAGATTAAGTTCTCGAAAAGATTTACTTAAAAAACACTAATTGAGCAATATTCTGAAAGTAGCATTTTTACTTAACTCTCTCGATGCCATGGCATCCACTCCAACAATTAACAACTTATCGCTTTCTATAAAAACAAGTAGCGGAGAGAAAGCAAAATTCTATATTAATTAGAGGAATTTTGTAAGAGGAAGGGAATCCGAACCTCTCTCTCTATCAAATTATATTTAAAAATATTTAAGCTCCAAACTTTTTTTCGTACTTAGTGATAATTAATACAAGTAATTCTATATTGATTTTAATTGGACTGAAGATGAAAAAATACAAGCTTTTTCTAAGAATTGAATCTCATGTTACAGTTTATTACTAGTATATTGTTTTCTAACTTAAAATTTACTGTAAAATGTAATCATTTCTAGTTTTAGCTTCTACACTACGTTTATAACGTAAAAAGTGGAAGGTATTATAATCGTTCAGTCCGTCTGTCTGTCCGTCTGTCCGTCACCCACTTTCATAGCCCAAACTACAAATGCTAAGGACAAGTGTGTTACGTCAAAAAATTCAGCGCATTGAAATTAGAATACGTTGAAAATTTCAGAAAAGAATTCGAATTCTAAGTACTTCAATTATTTAAAAAAAACTGCAAAATTGAATGCTCGTTTAAAAAAAAGCACAGGAAGCCATTTTTATTACAATTAAATCACCATTGCCATTCGCTACAATCGCTCGAGAAACTTTAATTCTTTTAGACAATAAATTAAAATAAATTTATTTTTGCGACAACGTTCAGTTTGAAATGACGTCAAATATATTTCACTAAGAGATTCGTTGTATGTTGATATGAAATATTTTCATTCCTTTAAAAGTGATGAATATTACATATTTATTCTTTGAAATATAAATTAATTTTTGCAAACGATAAGTAATAATTATTGAATTTTCGAAATAAAATGAAACTAGCTAAATTTAGCATGTAAATGTTTAATATAGAATTAATGCTGTGTCTGGCGCCTTTTTACCTGTTAAACACAACTGTTGTGTGGAAGCGGGTTAAGTGAAAGATTCTGTTAAAACCTACTTGTTTAACCATTTTATATGTGCATAATTTACTCATTAACGACGACTTTGTGAATCTATTCACACATTCATTTGCGAATGGAAACGTTAATTTTAAGTTTTTCAAATTCGTTTTTCTTGTAACTTAATTTGTCCAAAAATAAATTATTCAGGACTGATAGTCTTCATTTGTTGGTCAAATTGAATCAATTGTTCTTGACAATCGTCGTTAATTTGTGATAACAATAAGTCTTAAAAAAAAGATTGCTCAGTAACATTTATGCATCGATTTTACATGAATTAGGCCCTCCTATAAAAGCCAAAAATCAGATACACTTTTGTGACTACTGTTGAAATTCTATTAGCACTACAATTGTAGTGATTATTAGTTAAATATTATTTTTTATAATTTCAAAAAAATTAAAAGTTGGCATGCAATAGCTTCTAATTGAAAAAAAAAACCTTTAAGATTTTTATTTATTTTAATTGCCAAAACTTGTAAAGCCCTTTTCCATATTATATCGTAATATAAGATTGGTTGTCTACATTGTTTTTTTATTTTTTAACTTCGATTGTTTGTTGATAAGTAAATTGTCGTTTCTACAAAATATTTCCTAATCTATACAGTGTTTTTTTCTTTTTAAGATCCTACTAATTTTGTTTTATTATTTTTAATTAAATTTTAATTAAATAATAATGTGTCACACTAAAACTACACATAGATTATTAGTGAAAGGAGGATTATAGTTAATTGCTGAATGTCGTCATCAATTGCACGTGCTTTTTTTTCTATCTTGACTTGATCGTCAATATATTTGCATCTGTAGTTTGTATTTTTTTTTAAAGAGCATTATAGTTAACTGCTGAAGGTCGTCATCAATTGCACATGCATTTCTTTTCTATCTTGACTTGATCGTCAATATATTTGCATCTGTAGTATGTATTATTTACCATATTCAGTATCACTTCGTGGAATGCTATAAGTTAAAAAAAAAAATAGCTATGCAATAATAGTGAACCCATGCAAGTTCGAACTGCCCTTCATTTGAGAAACTGTTTTTAAACCTTAAAGAAATATGCACCCGCAAAAGCAATGAATCGCCAAATATAGTAACTCTGGCTTAACCACAACATCTTCCTTACCCCTTTTCCTTTTACGACTGATAGTTTGGACTCTTCTAAAACGCACGTCATAGATGCTAAAAAGTGGTGGGAGGACTATAACAATATTTTACTTGTCCCAACAAAGCTATTAGTCTCGCCTCAACAAACTCGTTTTGTTGAGGCAAGCTCGGCCTGCTATTGGATGTTTTTATATGTCACGTCTTGGCGTCTGTCGACAACATCATGTCAACGGAGTGAAGCTGAATTTTCAATCGAAATAAAATACCGTTTTTTTTCTTCCTTTAGCTGGTCCTTCGTGCCCGAGGTGGATAATCGACCAACTTCTCAGCAAAAAAGGTGCCCGTCTCGTATAGCAGCCATAATATAAACGTATTTGTTCTGGAAAAATATTCCTAAAAAATCCCGAGGGTCCCCTAGTACACTGAGATCGAAGTGTTCATTAAATCTGTAAAGACTAAACTGACTAAGCTTTTGTTGAATCAATAATCATTTAGTAGAAATGGTAAATTTCTGTTAAGCCAACAAAATGTGTGCTGTGGCTATGTTGGCCAAAAACTTTCTTTGAATCAACAAATTTTTTGTTGGTGTTTCAACAAAATATTTTTTCTGTGATCATTTGCCATTCATTTATTTGTAAACTTACACACACATACACTGCCACTACACGCCTTGACATCATGGCTATGCTTTACTTTGCATTTTTTTAAATTTCACTTTTAGTCGTGCTAACATATATATATATATATATATATATATATATATATATATATATATATATATATTATATATATAATATATATATATATATATATATATATATATATATATATATATATATATATATATATATATATATATATATATATATATATTATATATATATATATATATATATATATATAACGAATACAAAAACAAAAAAAATGAAAAAGGATATGGAAAGAAACCAAAAATAGTGGGAAAGGCCATTCATCAGGAGTAAAGACCTTACGACACTATTAAAAAACAATACACTTTTCTGTATTGGGATGGACAAGAGTCAAATAAAAAAATCCCAATTTTACCCCGAAGTGTACTGTTGGAATTTCCAGAAGAGAATTAAAAACAAAATCAAAATTAAAAAACAAAATCAAAAACATAAAGACAAACTTACATAAAGCAGATGAAGCGAATAGAAAAACAACACCCAAACTTTGAAGCCAACCGCTTCTCACAAAATCCGAACTAAAAACTTAGGTGAAACAATAGACAGTTACAGTTTGGAAAATAAGTGCGGTGAAGGAAAAAAAATTAGACTATGAGTAAAAATTTAGTGACGTCACAAAGAAAAATATTGCAGATACTTCTTTATAAATTTTGGAGGGAAATTGTTTTTTGATAAGTGTACGATGGGGTCAAGTTTTTGGGAATTTTTTAAAGTTATTGACGTT
>JAFNEN010003238.1:0-18076 GCA_019343175.1 Oedothorax gibbosus
GAAAAGTATTCTTGCTCAGTGAATCTAACTACACATCGCTTAAAAAATTAAACTAAATTTTATTTAAATCAATGGGAAAACGATTATTTAAATTTAAAAAATAAAATAAAAGCTATTCTGGCGTCTTTGTTAATTCTGGATTTTTTTCTACGTAGGCATGCTGTTTAAAAAGTTTAACAAAAATTTCACGATTTAGAATAATTGAATGGAATAAAAAAACACCTATTACCTATTTAAATAAAAGTGCCCTGAACACTTCATTATTAATGGTCAATGAACCCCAGATATAAGATACTTTTTTTTATATACTTTTTGTCCCTTTATCTGTCATCCGTCTTTTTGCCTTTCCACTTATGCAAAATCATAAATGGTTCATAATTCTTTTAAAGATAACATCACAAATTGAAACTTTTAATTAATATCGTTATGTATAATTAAATCAATATTCGAATTTTGAATTCCCCAAGAAGTATACTTTTATCGAATAATGTTATGTAAATTTTATCCCGCTTACAAAAACCGTTAGTCGTTAACCTTTAGTAACCGTTTAAAAACGTTAATTATAAAAAATATTTTTAAAATGTCTTGGAATATGTTATATTTCAATTAGTGAGGAAGCAGTGGTGAAAACTGCCCTTTGTAATTTTGTTTCAGTATGATTATATTTGAACAATATTCTGTCACAACTTTTAAAACTAAACTGTTAAGTAAGTAGTTTCAATACTCCCGCACAAAATTCTCTTTAAATCCGTTATAAAGTCACAAGTCATCCGTTTCGCAATTCCAAAAACGAAGGCAAGGCAGATGCTTATAGCTATAATAAATTGTTGTTTGCTGTTTTTGTTATGAGCAGAAAAAGAAGTCAGATCTACCCTAATATGCAATTGAACATTGGCCTTTTTTATTCTTAGATATAAAAATGTGTTTTCGATTCTTTCTGGCACCGCTATTGAGAATGGGATACAATTTATTATAGACAAAACTACTTTTATCAATCTCGATGAATATGTTTTGTCTTTGGAATGGGTACGTCTGACGCCCGTTGAAGCGATTCAGTTATATTTTTTCGGCTTTACTTATCGTGATATTTGAGAACCGAGGTAATTAAGTTTTGTTCGACTTTTTTTTTCTTCTTCTTCTGAACTAAATATTACTTAATCTAAGCTTAACTTAAATTGACCAAGAAATAAATCGTTAGTTTAAAGCATAGTACCTATCTAACGGAAAATTATTTAATTTTGCTAGTTTAAATTATTTATTTGCAGATTATTAAATGAAAAAAATATTAAATTTTTTTTATAATGTTGTGCGAAAAATCCCACTAATTCAATAATAAAGGTAAAAAAATTAAAATTTGAAGATGAATTAAGATTAGGATACACTAAGCTGTCTTCAAACATCGGAAAACGGCCAGTGCAATCCTCCAGGTCATCTTCTCCTGACCAAAAGTCTAGTAAATGCTTCTTGGTCTACTTATTTTGCTGCCTAGTAATTTTCTCGAAATCCACCTATGACGTCGCATTATCTTGTAATGATTGACAATTCTCTGGCTCTATGTGATCGGAAGAGGAGTGTCTCGTTATTTACATAGCTCCTGTTTAATCCAAGTTAGGCCAACCAGAATATTTTCTTCTGATCCGGTATCCGTGAGTCACGAGCTTGTAATAACAAGACTAGCTGGAATGTTGTATAATATTTTGGTTTATCTTTGAAACATTAGGCTATACTGGGATTGATTTCAAATTTTTGACAGGTTTTAGTTTCAAAAAATGGAGAGCCAGCTTATACACGATTTCAGTATTCAGGTATTATGCTAGTAGTAATTTGTAGTTTTTTAATTTTCCTGAATATTTTTTTTAATAGTACTTGAGTAGGGCTTGATTTTTTCCCCATAACAAGTGTATGAACCGTGTATAGCAGTGTCAGTAAAATCGTTGCTTGAATTCTACTGTATTTTATTGCATAAATAATGTCCTGAAAAAATATCCTGATTTTTTCTTAAATTTTTGTCCTGAAATTTTGCATTGTCCCACTACGACCCCTGAATAATATATCTGGAATTGAAATTGCTTTATATTTAACACGTTAACGCCGGCGCGAGCCACCGGTGGCCCGCGCTAGATTTGTCTCATCGGGCGACGCGTACCACCGGTGGAACACACTAGATTGTCTCATCGGGCGACGCGTACCATCGGTGAAACACACTAGATTGTCTCATCGGGCGGCCCGTACCACCGGTGGTACTCACTAGATTGTCTCATCGGGTGGCCCGTACTACCGGTGGTACGCACTAGATTGTATTATTAGACGTTGAATATTAAAAGAATAAAAATATAACGTACTTTCATTTAAAAACTGTGACGGATAAGTTTTGTTCGATAACATAAACATAAAATAATACAGTTTATAAATGTAACTTTAAACTCTACAAAATTAACATAAAAATTCTACATTGCTCTATTTATACCATCATTATTTATTATTTTTTTGTAATTTGTTAAAACACATTTCAAGCAAAGTGCTGGCTGACCCTTGCCTGTGTGAACAGGCAAAAATCGCGCTCCGCCAGATGAAGCGCCTCCGCCTTAATTTGAGTGCCGCCTCACAGAAAAACAAATTAAAATAGGCCCCGGCGTGACCGTGTTAAGAAGTAGTTTAGCATTATTATTGTGTTGTTTATTAAAATGTAGGCAGTCTCCTACAGGCCCCATACGGGCCCCGCAGCTTCCCAGTCACCACAAGTGAGCCCCCTTGGAATTTTGCTCCCGAAAAGATTATTTTTTTTTTGAGATGGGATGGGAATTTCATCGCTCAAGTTGAAAATCAAACACAACACGTCAACACACAAGCATAAAAGGGGGTAAATTACACATACATCCGTTCCCCACACTCACAACTAGTGGTAAAGGCCGAATAAAAGAATAGTAAGTGGTCGGATAAAATTACCACTGCCTTCCGCGAACGGATTTTTTCATTTTGAATGAAAACGAGGTTCTGGTAGGAAGTGTGTGTTTTTATGTTAGGATTTACTAACGTTTATGCTGGTCAAATAAAAAAAGTGCCATTGATTTGAATTAAGAATATCGAACTTTTGCCCCCTCTCCCCCTCCCCAGTGGATTAGGATAAATAAATTAACTGATTATTAAACTAAGTGAATTGCGAGGCCCAGTAGTACACATAGTTCTGAATAGTTCTAGTGCGATGTTAATTCAATCAAAACAAATACATATTTTTATTACGTATATTTTATGTATTTTGATACACAAAATAAAGTTCATTTAATAAAACTACAATGGAGTATCAAAGAGTTAGCTTCCTTCCCCTTCTGATTTCTTCATAGTGATCAAAAAATTTTATTACTGATGTAATAATTTTTTACATCGAACCGCCACTTTCCGGCCATCTCGACTGTTGTACCCCTTTCAATTGCACATAATTATATGATTAACATTGTTTCGATTTCTACTCTACGCTCGGAGATTAAGGAGATGAGAGATGTAATTGTACAGTAATTATAATTTTAAGATCTTTGTATACAATTATTGCCACGCTATTGACGACGGGCGTCGTAATTTAAAAACACAGTCAAGAGACGAGCCGACTCCTGAGAAGGCACCCAACGCAACTGTTTAGGGTGATATCGTATGCGGCGTCAGGAACCATATAGTTTACAGTTTTTCGTCAATTTGTGTTGGAACAACACAAATCCTTGTTGAAACACAATATTGTAAAGTTGTCATTGTTATACAATACAATACTAGTGTTCCACTATGCGTGTTTCTATATAACGTTACCTCATGAAAACGTTTCATGCAAAAATTAGCACAACTAAATTATATATAAAAAAAGAGATTTTTTTTTATTCGATTTGTAAAAACGTCAAATTTTTATTTAAAAAAGGGCAATTTTCATTGTATGTTTTTAATAATTAAACGTATGACACTTACAGTTTTAATGAAAAATTCAGTTAATAGCAAAATTTTAACTATGATTTTTTAAAAATTCGTTTGGGCGTTGGTACGCGAGTCAGGACTTCTTCCATTATCCTCTTGCGACCTGGCGTCCCCATTTGGGGACATTTTTTAAAGCCTCCCCACAAACAATTAACACGTTAATTAGTTCCGAAATTGATCTGGTCCGATAGAAGAAGATCCAAATATCAGTTTTCAGCCTTTGATTACAAGTATCATTAATTTATTTATATAAAAAAAATGAAGTTGAACGAGAGTCAATACTATACTAGAGTTCTTAACAAAATTATTTTTAAAAAAATTTCAAACTTTTCAAAAAGTTCTTTTAATAATTTATTTTAAAGGATTTTGCATTAAAAACAATGATAAAATAATTTGTTAACTCAAATAAGTGATACGGCCTTTTTTGTTGCATTTATAGCAAAAAAATGTGTATTTTTAGAGTTTGAGGCGTGTCCTTAAGTAACTATAAACATAATTTTTAAAAAAATCCTTTGAAAAACATACTTTTTAGCATATATTTGTATGAAAAATATGTTTAGATTAAGAATATACGTGTAGGATTTTGCTTGGGTCTTAAGAGGTTATAGATAGAGAGGATATTAGCCTTATATATTTATATTATGTACAGCTGTGGACAAAAAAAAGTAAACACTAGGATTATTTCGGACGTTAATGAGCCCATGGAATCGGACCTTTTTGACTTTGTGAAAAAATAACATTCTGAGTTAAATTAATGACACGAAATTTGCATAAGGGGCCGTCTTCATATTAAAAATGTTACCAACTTCAAAATTTTGAATAGAAACACCCCTTTTTGAGTCCATATTTCAAATTTATGACATATTTTAACACGAAATACCAAGTTTTGTTAGTTTTTGGGCATTATTAGTGGAGTTAGAGACGTGTAAAGTTTAGGGGCTGTAATGTTAAATGAGTTGCACATTAAAAACTACCCCACTCTATAAATAATTAAGATAATGAAACGAATTTTTACTGAATAATAATTATAATAACCCAAACAAAATGCATACACTATTGGGGTATTTAAAACAAATTTTATATTTTTAAATAATTAATATATTAATTTTAAAAAAAATTATGAATAGAAACCCCTTCATATTTTTACAGAAATAAATTTTAAGACATGAAGTTTAAGCGAAATCCCAATTTTTAAAAAATTTTATCGATAATTTGCTGAGTAAATCACAAAATACTCTTTAATTACCCTATAGGGGACTGTATATAAGATTATAATATGTGAACTTGATAAACAAATACGGCCTTGCAAAAGGAAGAAAACATTAAACCAACGACCTTGAAAACTCTGATGTATCACAGAACAGGCGCCTTTAAGGTTGATTAATGATAGTTCATTTGGTTTTGGCTTAAATAACGTCCCACTAGAGCTACACGAGGGCTATTAAATATTGATATATATACAACTGTCGAAGTGCCGGAAAAGCTCTGAGTAAACATAAGTTAAATCTGTATTTGGAATAAGTAACGTTAAACAAAGTATTATATTTTAAGCTATCGAATTATAAGATTAATGTCTGTCACTTTCATGATAATCTCTAGAATAGCTACGTTTAAATTGATTACTTATTAATAGAAGTAGGCCTTCTAATATTTCATCTATTATTATTCGCTTTTATTTATTCTTTTTACTCTTTACTCGTAAATATTGTTTTAAAATCGATGTTCAATAAAAATATTTGTTCACCTAGCTCTGCTTTATTCATCTTTTATTTAAACATGGAAGCGACGCGCGGTATTTTTAAGAAAAATCTACTGGACAACTTTCAGGAAATTGAATCCAAGTTTTACGAAATTAAATATTAAAATTTTTCGTTTTGTATTTACATTAGATTTTTGCTTCAGGCAAACACATATCACAATCATATACACACATGAACTAATGTATTTGAGATTGTATAAAAAAAAAAGATATTCTATTCATCTTTTAAAATGTTTTTATTAAATTTCAATGCATGCATCTCAAATTAATTTTTTTCTAATGGAGCTGCAATATTGGCGGTCAAGCCTTTGCAGACTCGGCATGTTCCACAGAACAGATAGCCATTTTTTAAAATAATATTTTTGCAGTGTCTTGTGTTAAAGTCAATTTATTTCGTATATTTAAACAAATGTTTATAATTTTTATTTATTTTTTAGTAAGAAAGTATATTAGTTATTTAACGTCACATAGGATTGCTTAAAAATGAACTCACAATAAATTTAATATTTTCTAAATAGCGCGTGTATGCGCACGCGCTATTTCTTTCTTTTTTTTTAATCACTTATATATTTTTAAACTTCATCACCGAACATTTTTAATGCGGATTATGGTAAGAATATCTTTGTAATTAACCCAACTTTAAGAGGCGAACTCTTGAATATAATTATACGGATGCAATTCTTTTTTTTAAAATAACAATCAACTATGGTATATGCTCAGAATATTTTTATAAACATAACTGGCTTGTGTTGCATTTCCATGCTTTATTTTTTTAAATTGCAAAATGAACATTTTTATTTTACAGTAACAAACGATTTTTCGCATTTCAAGGTATTATCGTCTGCTCGTCTATTTTGAATGCGCTGAAAGTGTTTAAAAATATTCCATCGTCATGAAAATATTATAAAATACTATGCAGTTAGATATAAAAATCTTTGAATCCAATTCATAAAATAAAATATATATTAATAACTAGTAAAATAATTGAAAAATACGTACCAATAATAACTAATTTACTTTTTAAACATAATTTATAGTTTATTCTGTCATTCTTAGTTCAAAAATTCAAATTAATATTTTTATTTTTTAATAGAATTAAATAAAGTTTGATTTTTTAATAAATTACATTCAGAAAACATTCTTTAAAAAAACTAAATCACACGTCCGTCTATCTGGTCTATCTCAAATATGTAAACTAAAACTTAGATACAACTTTCAGCATGCCAACGAATGATTAATATTCAATAACAAATAAAAAATTAAAAAATTGTATCTTTATAAACAAGTTTACCAACAAAACATATCGTGGCTCTCATAAATAAATATTGTCTCGTTACTCAATGGCGCCCAGTATAAAAATCCTTGACGTACACAAAAAATTAAAAATTTAAACTTTAATAAACTTAAAATATTAACTATACAGTTGAAATAAACTTGCAAAAAGGGGGGGAAATTAGATTTCATAACCATTAACTTTTGATCCCTTACAGAGCTCCTCAACATATTCTACCATATATTTCAATATTTCGCTTTTCCCCTCGGACGAACCTATAGACTACGCTTGTTAATTTAGAGATGGTCCCCCAAAGGACATCAAGTGATTCGATTAAATAACTCGTCAAATATTCATCCAAATGTAACAAAAACTTAAATTTAGGCGTTTTCAAGGGAGCTTAACATTTCTAAGTTATTAAAATTGGGAGTTGCTATTGGAAATTCTAAAGTTTGTAACATTTTTAATATGAAGACGGACCCTTATCTAAATTTTGTGTCATGCAATTAACTCAGAATGTTATTTATCAACAAAGTCAAAAAGGTCTGATTCCTTATGATGACTAACGGCCGAAATAATCCTAGTGTTTACTGTTTTTTGTCCACAGCTGTACGTATATACTTGTGTATGGTGTCAGAAGTGGGATTTGAAGAAAATTCCAAGTTTCATATAAAATCAATCTTTATTCCAACAACCATAATAAACGTGGGTATAGCTTGAAAGTGCAGGATGAACGAACACCTTTCCAGCGGAATGGTGGGAAGCTGGCGATGTGCTGTCGCAGTAGCTGAAGGAATTCAGAGTGCTGCGTCTTCTCCCGCGTAGGCCTTAGAAATTCAACTGGCAAGCGAAGTGGGGAACCAAACACCATTTCGGCCGAAGAAGTTTTGATATCTTCTTTAAGGGACGCTCGTATTCCAAGAAGAACAGCTGGTAGCATCTCTGTCCAGCGGCTAGTAGCGTGACTCATGATGGCAGCTTTTAATTGCCGATTTAAGCGTTCGACCATACCGTTAGCCTGCGGATGGTAAGCCGTCGTTCGAGTCTTGTGCATCCCAAGGAACCGTGCCAACCTGCCGAAGAGGTCACTCTCAAACTTCCGACCCTGATCGGTAGTAACCTTCTCGGGAACACCATAGCGAGCTATCCACTCGCTGAAGAAGGTCTGCGCTACCGTCTCAGCAGTTTGGTTACTCATGGGCAGAGCCTCACACCAGCGGGTATAGCGATCGATGATCGTTAAGCAGCACACGTTTCCTCTTGAGGGTGGCAGAGGCCCAACGATGTCGAGGTTTACATGAGCGAACCTTGTCGTCTGCAGAGGATAGACCCTAAAGAGGACTTGACATGCCTATGAACTTTTGATCGCTGGCATTCCACGCACGTCTTCGCCCATAGTGAGACGTCTTGCTTCATCGAAGGCCAGACGAAACGTTTTCGCACTAGATCCACTGTAGCCTTGATACCTGGATGGGCAAGGTTATGGAGTGTATCGAACACAACCTTGCGGAACTCCTTAGGGACGTATGGCCGTACTACGTCGGTGGACGTGTCGCAGAAAATCTCTAGGTCAGTTGGAGGCACGTTGAACCTCTTCATCTTGAGCACACTATCATTCTGCAAATGCACCCCCAATTCCCCATCAGACGCCTGCGCTCGAGCCATAGCCTCGTAATCGATACCACCTAAAACTTGAATTTCGGAAATTCTCGATAACGCATCCGCGACTGAATTGTCCGAACCAGGAATATGTTTAACTCTGGTAGTAAACTGGGAAATGAATTCGAGGTGACGTTGTTGCCGTGGTGATAATTTATCAGAATGTTTACTAAACGCAAAAGTTAAAGGTTTATGATCTGTATTAATAATAAAATCTGAGCCCTCTAACATGAAACGAAAATGTTTTACAGCGGAATACATGGCAACTAATTCACGATCATACGTGCTGTAATTTTGTTCCGCGGGCGTAAGTTTGAGTGAAAAAAACGAAAGTGGCTGAATAACGCAATTGCAGTTTTGTTGCAACACGGCACCAACCGCGATGTTAGAAGCATCGACAAAAAGAGAAAGCTCTGCCTGCCCATCTGGGTAAGCTAATTCGGCAGCGTTGACAGTTGATTCCTTACATGCCTGAAAAGCGTCTTTGGTTTCAGCCGTCCAGCGCACAGCAGAGCGATCTTTCTTCGTCTTTCCCTTACATAAGTCGTAGAGAGGGGCCTGTACTTCAGCCGCGTTTTTTAGAAATCGGTGATAAAAGTTAACCATTGCCAGAAACCTACGCAACTCATCTATTCTCTCTGGTAAAAGGTAGTCGCGAAGAACTTCAACTTTACCAGGCAACGGAGAAATACCCGAGTTAGAAACGTGATGCCCCAGGAATTCAAGATCAGGGACACCAAAAATGCACTTATTCAGGTTAATAACCACGCCATACTCATTTAAGCGCCTGAACAATTCTGATAAATGTTTTTGATGTTCCTCTTCGTTTTCCGAAGCGATCAAAAGATCGTCTAAGTATGCATAACAAAAGTCTAAACCTTGAATAACACCGTCGATATGTCTCTGGAAAGTCTGGGCGGCATTTGATATTCCAAAACACATGTACCGATATTCGAACAAACCAAAAGGTGTTATCATTGCAGTTTTTGGTACAGAGTCCTCGTCTAATGGAATCTGGTAGTAGGCTTTAACCAAGTCAATTTTTGAGAAAACACTTTTGCCTCTTAGACCAAATGCAAAATCTTAAATGTGTGGAATGGGATACCGATCGGCAACCGTGACGGAATTTAAACGACGAAAATCGCCACAAATTCGCCACTCCCCATTTTTTTAAACCATGTGTATTGGAGTTTCCCTCGCACTTTTTGACGGTTGAATTATGCCTTGCTCCAAGAGGGACTGAAATTCTTTCTTAGCCATTTTTAATTTTTCGGGGTTCAAACGTCTCGCTTTAGCGTGAACGGGGGGACCTTTAGTTATAATTGAATGAATTATGCTATGCTTCATTGGAGCGGTCATTGTTGCCGGATTGGTAAGATCGGGAAAATCGCGCAAAGTGAAAACGCTGATAAGGCCGGTCCCCCGCTAGTTGTCAAACCTAGCGTTTGACCAGGGCGTTTGCAACCCGGGGCCTTTGGCCCATTAAACCTTATATTTGTCACGATCTATTAAACACTAATTTTTTACAAACTCACCATAACTAAACGTCCAAAAAATCGCCCCAGAATAGGGCAGAGACATCGGAAAAAAAATCCCAAAACCAAAACCTCAAACCAAAGTCCAGTGAAATACCTTCGAGCCATATGTACAGATTTTAGTTCCATTGCTGCATAAAAACATATCCTCAGTCCCTGTAAGTAGTCGACGTTCTTGGAATCACGCTGGGTTTAGGCCCTTTGATCGATAAGATCTTAATGCCATTTTACGAAAACCCCCTTTTTTACCACGAGATAGCCTTTTTAACACAAAACTTAAAAAATTTAAAATTTTATTTTTTTAATTTTTTTAACTCATTGAACTATCTCCCAAGAAAAATTTGAACCCCCTGTCTGGAACTGAGTGGTCAAACCTCACCTCGCTTCCAAAAACCCCAAATTTTTTCCCCGGGAACCAAAGGCAACTCTTCCTAAAACCACTGCTTTTTGGCAAAATTTGTTTTCATTTTAACTGAAAAAGCTGTAGCCAAAGCGTTTTAAAAATTTTGGGAATTTTTTTGCACCAGACAATGTCCCCTTTCAAAAAGGGGGCCGGGCCCCACGCTTTCTCCCAATACATTCTTCAACAAGGTTCGAAGTCAGGGTCTCCGTTTTCGTAAACTTAACAAATTCGTTTTTTTAGGGTGGTTAGGGTTCGTCGGGGGGGGGTTTTTCCCCAAAAACTCGAGGGAGGAAAAATACCCCCGCGTCTAAAACTGAAAACGCATGGGGAATTTGTGTTCCCCCAAAAGCAAACCTTACGTTTTAAAACTAATTCTACCTGAAAAAACCAGAGCCAACTCTTGTTTCCAAAAAAGCTGGCCCCCCCAAAACGCCCAAAACCCCAATTCCTATGACAAATTTTGGGGATTTTTTTCTCCTGAACCATTCGTAAAAGTTTCAAGGGTTTTGGAACCGTATTTTTTTAACTTAAACCCCCTTTTTAGGAAAATTTCCCATTTTTCTAAGCTTTAAATCCCCGCCTGCGTTTTTATTGTTACGGGGGCCAGGCACAAACAAAAAGTCGACAAAAAATCGGGGGGGGGAAAAAAAAAATGAGGCGGGTCCCGGGGGGAAATGGCAAGCTTTATCGCAGAAAGGGGTTTATCTGATCCATCCTAACGCCTATGCAGCCGGGGCCAACCAACTGGGCCCCGGTTAACCCCCCCCTTTTAGAATGAACAAGGAAAAGCCTAAAAGGACCAGGGCGTGGGGAAAAGGAGCCGGGCCGGCGATAGGAAAACCGGGCGGCCCGGGGGGGAAAAAGGGGGACGTTTGGTGAGGTCACACGAAAGGGTTTAGTTCTCTAACTGGAAAACCCCGGCTTCCCGTGTTGCACACTCCCTACAGACACACGGCCGAAAAAGCCGACGCCCCTGCTGATTTTAATGCCTGACCTCCACAAAATTCGGCGGGTTTTAAAATCCTGGGTCACCGTTTTTTGGTGTCAGAAGTGGGATTTGAAAAAAAAATTTAAAATTTCATAAAAATCAACTTTATTCCAAAAACCAAAAAAATTTTTAAAAAATTAATAAAAAAATTCCAACTATTGTACAAACTTCCATGCAAAAACCTAAAGTCAAAAACTTGGACCCACCAGGGGAAAAAGGCGTGCAGGTCCCATGGGAAAATTTAAAATAAAAACATTTTTTTTAAAACCTTTTAGACGAAAACTTATATAGCCTTTCCCGGGGAATACACGCCACCTGTATAATTTTTAAAGTTTTTTTAGTGCTCTACAAACTGCGGTCTATTTCATCAAAGGCACCCCGGGGGGGGGGGCCCATGTGTATAACCAACTCCGTTATAATCACCCCCCCATTTTTAAAAAACAATTTTCCTTCCCCAAAACGGTAACCCGTGTATTACTCAAGTAGGAAAATAAGGTCGGGGGGCCTTTGAAAAATAAAAAAAACCCCGTTAAGACAGACCGTAATTTTTCTTATTTATTTTGAAAGCAAAATTTTTAAACCCCCAAGAAAATAAAACGGTTTTGTCTCCGAGGTCCTTGACTTCTGACCATAAGGAAACTTAAATTAAACTATTTTTGAAGCGTGAAGGCCAAAACTGCCCCAAGGGCCCGGGCCGCCGTTTTTTCCTTTCAAAACCTTAAAAAAGGGGTTACTGAACTGCCCTTGCCAGAGTACACGTAAAAAGGCATCACGCCAAAACTAAAAAAAAGCAAATGTGGATACCGTATAATACCAATTTTTTTCTCTTAAAAAATTTAACGCTTTTGGGGTTTTTTATTTTTAATAAAAGTATTTTAAAAAAATACACGGTAATATGGTCGACAAAATGGGGGGGATCCCCCCCATTTTATTTATGCATTAAAAAAAATTTTCAGTTCAATTTATAGAAAAATCAGAAATTTTTTTTTTTTGGAAAAAAGATGCCAACTTTCCACATATTTTTCACATCACATCGATGGGGATAGAAACGAAACTAGTTTTTTTAAAAATAATTTTAGCACCTTAAGGCAATACTTTGGTCCGTTAAAAGGGGATCCGATAAAATTAATCCTTTAAAAGGGACTTGCCGGGGGGGACCCCAATTTTTAAAATTTGCCCCCCCTTTAGGCTACATCGATTTGCCGCCCCTGTCACAATTTTTTCCCTTCGGGAAATAATTCTGTTTGTTGTAAAATAGGGTGGTTTGTGGTGCTTAAAATTATGACAACGAAAAAAAACGAGGGGGAAAAGTTTTACTTAAAATACAATTCTTAAAAAATAGAAATAGAAAAAAAATATTTTATTTTCTGATAACTGACACTTAAAATTCTCACTTACTTTTTGGGGGCCCGGTCACTAAAGTTAAATGTGTAGTAGAGAAGACCAGCGCCCTCGCCATTCCCTCGCAGCCGTCCATGTTTGCGACTAAATTTTACTATTTATAAGTTTACGGTTTTACCCATTATGTAAATTATTTGTTTTCGTTTTTAACATATTATATTTTTATAATATTTTTTATGCCGAATGCCGCTTTAATTGGTCGTAAAATTCGCCCCCCCCAAAAATTTCGCCGCTCTAGGTACACGTGGGGGATCTAGCCTGGGCGCGGGGGCGCCCCCCCTCCCCCCCCCCTCAATTCTGTTCCGCTTTTTTTTTTTTGAAAACACAATTAAACAAAATTTAAATTTATCTTCTTTTTCAACCAAATTTTTTGATAAACCGTTAGAGCAAATAACTATTTTTTGCATTTTTATAGAAAGAGTTTCAACCGGCCTCCTAGAAAAGAGAAGAAAAAAAATAGTAGACAGGCCTGGCTCTTTCCAAAATCCGCCATTGAGACTAGACTAAAACGACCGGCGCTGATCGCTACTGAATAGGGGGCGGGGAAGAAACAAAGAATAAAAGGCTTTTTTTGATCGTTGATTTGCTATTTGAAGCAGTCGAAGACAAACATAAAATCTTTTTTAAAACCTTAATCAATATTAACTTTTTTACTAAAAATATTTAAATCTTGTACATTATAAAGGAAATTTTTTAAAAAGCCAATTTTCGCATTTAATTAGGTAAGAATTACCATAAACTTCTTAAAATCCTGTGTCTCTTATTTTCTTGATATTTCTTACAAGCTGTAGGGTATCAAATATAAACGAATCGATATTACCATAAAATAATAACAGTTATTTATTTTACTCCATTAAAAAATTATAATTTGCTTTAATTTCCTTAGTTTCGGTTTAATTTTTTGGTTTTACTCGAAATTTTGATTTCGTGGTTAATTTTTTATTTTTAATAAAAATAATATATGACAAATTTAATTTTTTATTTAGTTTAAGCAGAAAATTTTAAATATTTTTTTTAAAATAATTTTAATATTTTTTTATTTTTTTTAAAAAGCTTACCATACAAGCAACACGAAAGAAAGAGTGGATTTCCCAGATATTTGAATTATTATTTATTTGAGAATGTAGCTTTTTTTGTAATCCCTTTTAATACCAAAAGTTCTTTTGCAACTAGAGATTGCGCATGCGCAATTTTCTCAAAAACCCTATTATGACATTCGACAATATCAGGTGCGTATAAAATTATATTATATTAAAATTATATATATATATATAATATAAAATATATATAATATATATATATATATATATATTTTAAATTTTTATATATATATATATATTTAATATATATATTTTTATAATATATATATATATATATATATTATTATATATATATATATTTTTATATTTTTTATTTTATTAATTTTTTTTTATATGGTATATTTTTATATTTGTATGTGTATTATTATTATTGGTTATTTTTGTATTTTTTTATGTATATTTAAAATATAAAATTATATTTTATTTTTATATTATTTTTTTTTATTAATATATTTAATTTTATATATATTATTTTTAAAATTTTATTTTTTAAATTATAATTTTAAATATATCAATATTATAATAATTATAAAATATATAAAATTTAAAAATTATATAATTGGCGAAGGGCCCGAAATTTAGACCACAATCAATGACGACCGACACCCGTAGGCACCCATGACCGTTTGGGTGACATCGACGCAGCGTCATACCCCGGACTTGAGCATATTTAACGTGTACTCCCTCTATACGGGTATTATTCGTGGGACATTTTTGGCTGCACGGCCGTTTTATAGGTCGGAGTTATTTTGGCGATGCCCGGACCCGAACCTGGGACCTTCCTCGTGCAAGGCGAACGCCTTAATCGACTAAGCTCCCCAGCCCAAAACAAACAGTAGTATGTAAAATAAGTAGTATTAATGTAAGTTTATAAATAGTAATTAGTAAAAAAAATTAATAGTAAAAATATGTATTTAAAATGGAAATTGGGCCTACTTAGCATATTTAGAAATCCGGCCCTGTTGCCGGTTTTTTTTATTTCATTACAGCTAAAAATTTATTTTAAAAAAAGCAATGTAAAACTACAGATCTGTAACAATATACATGACTTTCAATTGCCGTTCAGTGATATACGGATATTTTTGTCCAAAAACACCCATTTTTACCGCACTGTAAGCTGGCGGTAACTCATTTCGCGCAGCTGCTCAAATTAAATACACAAAATTAAACAGTAACTACTTACATTGAAGTAGGAGCAAAACTGTTTTTGATAATACACGAGCACTATAAGCTACTTACAAAATCGTTAGGTGATATTTTGTTACAGATATTCCAATAAAAAAAAACGTAATAATAATGGATTTAAATACAGTGTTCATCGGATTACCTTGATCTTAAGTCTTATTCCTGGTTCCTGGACTTATCTAGTTCAAAAAGGACATGAATAATTCCTCGTATTTTCACGCTCTCAAACCAAGATTTTTACTTTTTCGAAAATGAAGAAAAGTCAATCATTGTAACGAACTGGTCTAAAAACAAATTTTTTAAAAAGGCATAACATTTTGTTTAAAGTCGTTTGGTTAAGTAGAGGATGTTAAATTTATATGTCCTAACGATACCGTTGGATCCAATATTTATATATATACAGATTTCGAATGTAAGAGCAATACTTACAATTAAGATGTCCAAAACCGAACTTTAATATCGCCTATCTGCGTTTGATACTGACTTTTTTATTTGAAGACTTTATGAATGTTTTACCTTATCTAAAGCAAAAGATAAGTTTATTTGCTCAAGGATATCACAACTCTTTATTCACACTGTTATTTTTCTGTGTTATATGATTTAGCATATTTTATTCCAAGAAACCAAATGGAAAAATCCGACATTGAGCAACAACAAAAAATGATACCGGCCAAAGTAGATAACATGTAAACAAGGCAAACAATGACTATATATCTTGAAAAATCACAGAGTTATCTATAGAGTTTAACTAATAAATTAAATACGACATATTTAAAAATTCAATACGACACATTAAAACAATTAAATAATTTAACATTTCAAACTTCACTTAAGCTAATTCCTATTTTTAATTAAATTTTCGACATCGTACAGGCGAAAGGCCAATGAGAAATAATTTAAAAAGTTGTTTTCATTTATGTCTTTTAATAAAAATAGAAACTAATATTTATAAAACATGTTTTAAATATTAAGCAGCAATTAAAATTTAAGCCTCTCCTTTTTTCTTATAATATTAACAATACTTCCCTGTTGCTTTATTTTTCTGTTGGGGATCTTGGTGTGACTTTTAATAGTAAACTTGATTTTTCCGAACACATTCAAATTATTACAACTAAAGGTTACAAAATACTGGGTTTCTTAAAACGCAAAACTACTAATTTCACCAGTCAGAAGGCTTTGGAGGTTTTGTATTTTGGCCTGGTCCGCCCTAATCTTGAATATTGTACCCCTATATGGGATCCTTACTACGAGAACAGCAATAGTGTCATTAAACGTGTACAGAATAATTTTTTATCGTTTTTTGTAATTTAAGAATTTCAAAACGCTGGCTTCTCGGGAAGTGCCTTCTAGTGTACTCCGTAATATGTTCAACATTTGTACCATTAAGTCTAGACGTCAAGTTTATTGTCTTTTGTTTCTTTATAAAGTTCTTAAATATATGATTGATTCTACTTACATTACTATTACTATAAATGAAATGTGCCTTCTAGAGTTACACGTAATCGTTGTTTGTTTTATTTGAATTCTAATCGGAATAACTGTATTTTAAATTTTTGTCTACATAAATTTTATAAAACTTATAACAGTGTGTCTGCGGAACTGGATATATTTTGTATGCCTTTTAATGTTTTTAAAGCTAATTGTTGAGGCTATTCTCTTTGTAATGTTTTTTTTTTGTTCTTGTTGTTTTTCATTGTCTTTTATGATGTGCATTGTAATTGGATTTTTTCTGTTATGTGCATCTGAAACAAATAAATAAATAAATAGTGATGGGGGGGAAATATGTGATACTAGATTCACATGGTTCAAAAGCCTCATAAGCTTTGATTGAACTTTATAGAAACTAGAAATTAAATTTCGAAATGAATGGGGACAAAGTCAATTACTAGCTGATCAGTCAGACTACTAATAGTTATTTCGCATTTCCTGTTTAATGCAAAATAAAAATAGTGCCTTCCGTATAAAAAGAATAAATTAGTTGTTAAAAGTTTATGGGTATTGACAATTTGTATCCCTCTGGAAATAATAGTTAAAACAATTCCTGTGGTGTTTGCTTGCCGTAGACATGATTTCTTGATTTAGAGGACGGTGTAGCCAAAAAAAGCAATTTTCTTTCTTTATTTTGCAAGTATTTTATAAAAAAAAATTTCATCATGATGAATCGCTTAAATATATAAACCAGCCTATCTGGCAGCTCAATGCCTTGCTGCAACTCTTTCTCTTTGAAAACGACGAAATGTTTCCAAGGGATGGATGCTATCATGGATTTCATTGTAAATAATGTCTGTACGGATAACCTATTTTAAATCGAAATATTTTTTTCTTAATATCGATGTTAACCTATTTATTTTTAAATAAGCGTCTCGGTAGCGACAGAAACAGTTATTAGCAAGCTTTCAAATCTATTTCATATTTTCCTAACAATAAATAGTGGTAATTATAAATTTATAAATAAACGAATATTATTTTCATAAGAGTAAGGTAAGGTAAGTTTTGAATTATCGTCGCACTAGATCTACATGAGGGCTATTGGTGACGAGTGTCGTAATTTAGAACCACAGTCAAGTGACAATCCGACACTTGAGTAGACACCCAATGCAACCGTTATGGGCGACATCGTATGCAGCGTTTGGACTTCGAAACATACTTAACGTGCACTCCCTCGACACGGGGTATTATTCGACCAAGATTAGAAGTTAAATTACTCAAAATCCGGATTTCCGAAATTAAAAATAAGGGTATCCTTAAACCATGCCAATCACGCCAAAACACTCAAAGAAAAAACGTCAACTTTTTTTCTGGCAACTAGTAAGTTCACA
>JAFNEN010003239.1:0-11379 GCA_019343175.1 Oedothorax gibbosus
CACTCAATAACTCAGAAGTATCTGAAAGACTAATAATTTCTCTCATTGACAGGTATATCACATAGTGAGTGGCAACAATTTCAGTTTCATGTTTGGTCCTTTTGGAATGACATTTGTTTTAAACAATACAATATTTCTTATAAATTACTGAAATGAATGTTGTGTACAAACTTTTCTTTTAGTAGAACTAATGTTTTTTTTTCTGATCGTTAATCAGCATTAATTACTGTCCCACAATTTCCTATTAAGACAAAATATCATGTAAACCAAAGTTTTCCAGCAACATTGACGCGTTGGTAATGCTTTCCATACTTGAAATTTGTTCGAATTCAAACTGATAAAATTAATAAATAGCACGAATAAAAACAGTTGCCCGTAAAGAACTGTAAAATAGAAAACAGCAGACGAAAACAGCGCTCATTTTGAGAGTGAAATCGAAAAATCCAATTAAATCAAAGGAAATGCATACATGAAAAGAGGAGAGTTACGTCATCTGAAACAACCCTTATAACGAGGTTCAACCCTGACAGTGAATAAATATGACAATTTTATAGCCTTTATAATGCTTGCCAAGTTTTTGAAACAATATTACAACGATTTTTCCATGCAGTAACCCTCCGAGGGATACAGACATATAAACCCGCCACCTGGACAATCAGGCTTTCCAGCAACATATACACTGTTAACAATTAGGCACTTTGTTTCACCAAAAAAAATGGTTTCTAGTAGCTGCAACGGCTGTGTGGTGAAACGTTAAACCATATTTTTGGTATTCGGTTGAACCATTTCTCATGTTTTTGTTTCCAAATCCAGAAAAATGGTTCAACCAAACTCCGAAAAAGAGGTGAAACATTTCACCACTCAGCCGTTGCAGCTACTAGGAACCAATATCATGGTGAAAGGAACCAATATCATGATGAAACCAAGCACAAAATTTTTAACAGTGTAGTTTTCAAAAATTTATAAATTTTATAATTTTAATAAATTGCCGAAAATCGAGTATGCCAGAGTCATAGTCATTTAATCATTTGCTACAGAAATATAATTAAAAAGAAATTTGATTTTCAGTTAAAAATGTAAACTTTAATAATATGCAGTCAAAGTCAAAACAAGTTTATACTTGTCTTTATATTGCGTCTTTCAGAGGGTTAGTTATAATTTTGAAGTATCCAGCTAAATGCGTCCTTCATGGAAGGAAGAAAATATGTTAACTCTGTGTAAACCAAGGGCGTTTAGATAAACAACGCTACTACATAAACAAAATAAGTGTCGTGTGGCAATTATTTAAAATTAATAGCATTATTATTCTTCCCTCTCTCTTCCTCTTGGTTCGTTTTCTTGCCCATCTGTTAACTGCCATCTTACATTATTGTCAAATCAATGTATGGACTGGACCTTTGATGCTACGGTCACTCAAAACTAAAATACGAGAGGAGGGGGAAAATGGCTTTTTTCGAAAGGAGATCACTCGCTTTTAAAAACAAGTCCAAAACTAATTTTGTCTAAAGGTACTGATTTTTCTTTTTTTTGCTTCCACACTACGTTTATAACGTAAAAAGTGGAAGGTATTATAATCGTCCAGTCCGTCTGTCTGTCCGTCACCCACTTTCATAGCCCAACTAAAAATGCTACGGACAAGTGTGATACGTCAAAAAATTCAGCGCATCGAAATTAGAATACATTGAAAATTTCAGAAAAGAATTCAAATTAGAAGTACTTCAATTATTTAAAAAAAAACTGCAAAATTTAATGCTCATTTAAAAAGCATAGGAAGCCATTTTTATTAGAATTAAATCACCATTGCCATTCGCAACAATCGCTCGATAAACTTTAATTCTTTCAGTCAATAGATTAAAATAAATTTTTTTTTGCGACATTGATCAGTTTGAAATGACGTCAAATATATTTCACTACGAGATTCTTCATATGTTTATATGAAATATTTTCATTCTATTTAAAAGCGAGGAATATTACATATTTATTCTTTGAAATATAAATTAAATTTTGCAAACGATAAGTAATAATTATTGAATTTTCGAAATAAAATAAATGAAACTAGCCAAATTTAGCATGTAAATGTTTAATATAGAAATAATGCTGTGTTTGGCGCCTTTTTACCTGTTAAACACAACTGCTGTGTGGAAGCTGGTTAATTGACAGATTCTGTTACAAACCTACTTGTTTGGTTTGTAGGGCACTTTATAAAACAATCTCTTTAAAAACTTTTTTTTTTACCACATATGTATCTTAAATTTACGACACTTGTTTAGCACTGAGCGGCTTTTTTTTCGGGTAGTAGCGGGGTAATTCCTCATGTGACGGAATGACATTTTTAATCGTAGAATTGAAGTAAAACAATGACCACGAAGCTATTTTCAAAGGAAAATTGGTTTTTCAGTTTATATATTACTGTTAATAATTAAAAGATAATGAAAAATATGAATTTTTTTTTAAGTATTTTATTATTTATTTTTGACTAACTTCTTTTTGTGTGACAGAATGACATTTTTGCAACCACGACTGCATCCTGGTACTTAAAAATGGAAAAAAAATTAATTAACAATACTTTGAGCTTTTAAACTAATGCATATCTTATTATATATGATATATAAGCTATCTAAAATTATAATTTAGATTGGTGTTGGATTTGTCATTTGCTGTGTTTTGAAATTGCATTACGAGTCATGTATCGAATAGTCAATGCGTATATCAATTGATGTTTCACTGAACCCGAAACAAAATACAGTAAACCTTCAATTGTCCGTACTACAATTACCTAAATTAAGGCTATCCGAATAGCTCCAGAACTTTGCTAGAGCTAATATCATAAAGATGATGAGAGTCACTGTCGCAAATTGTAGTTCTATTGTTGTCGTTATCACTGCCGTCCGAATCCAATTGTCCCGAATTTTTTGATTTTCGGAATGGGTTCCAATTGCTTCTTATAAATAGGCAGGTTTCAGGTCTTGAGTGGCCCAACAGAAATGCTGAATGAAAATAAATTTATCGTGCCTCGTTTGGTAAATCAGAGTCACGTGAAACCGAGCAAAGATCGGAGGAAGAAATGAAGTCTGAAGGAAATACGTCACAAACAAACGTCATCTTGGAACAAGCTAATAGGGTACTTGACTATGTCGCTAAAATGCCCTCCAATATTAAATTAATTATAGTTTGAACCCAAAAATAACAAACGTATATATTTTTTTCGAAAATAAATCTTTAAATAATTCATAAAAATCATTTTAATTGACTTATTTTTCATCGGTACGTCACGTGATCACAAACACGTCGATTTGGCTGACGTCACTAGATATATAAACAAACCGGTGCACAGTGGGGCAAAACTCCTTAAAGCTGGCCAAAACCCCAAAAAATTAAAGTGCCTCTTTAAGTTTCCATCTACGTGGGGTTGTTTAGAAATATCTGAAGTATCATATGTCACCTCCCCCGACAGATTTATGGCTTCTGGGAAGAGTTGTGAGGGTGCAAAGTTGACCAAATCGGGAGATTTCATTTCCAGTGCGAAATTTTTAAAAAACGGTTGCTTACTTTGTGTTGGGCTGATTTCATAGCCAACATTCTTTTCTGCAATGGCCGCTCCTCGGTCCCTTAATTGGGTCTCGATCCAGGTGTGTTGGGGGGCCAAACTTCATTGTTACAGATTTTCCTCAGACGCATGTATTCCTACCTGGCGCCACAGTGTCGATGTCCAGCATAAAAGAGTTTTGTTGGACATGACGTTACACCACAAAGGCAGTGTCAGGAAGTTTTATTGAAGGGGGAACCTGGAGTTATGTCTTCAGGTATACCCGCGGGAAACTTCAGAGGATTTTAATATCCTATGGGGTTCCCGTAATTGTACTATTCTGACCACTGTCCGAGCGCAAATTTAAATCGAAGGTGGGAGTTTGTGCTGGGGGGGATGTTCAAATTATGTAATTGGACAACTTTTACATGGCTGGAGCTTTGGAGATTTCGTCGACTTGTGCCGCGAGATCTGAGTTCAGTTGCAACGGATCCAGAAATGTAGAGCAGCATACTCAACTGAAGGCTGGGTGCCCGTTGGGCCCTGTGCCCGACCGTCCGCGAGGTGCCCCTTGGGTACGCGGCTGGGCCCCCATGGCCTGACTTGCCCGTATGAGGTGGCATAAAATCCGGCGACGTTTGACTCCTTCCTTTGCAGACAATGCATTGTGATACCGACACACCAAGGTGTCTTCTGATGAGTCTGGGTGCTGTTGAGCCCCATGCCTGTTGCCCTGTCCCATTCATCCGAATTATAGTGTGTTCCAACTATTGTTTGTCTCGCATCGAAGTGTTGTGAAGTGTGATAGTAATGGTTGGTAGAACTACTATCCGACACCAACAGTGTCTTTCTTCTAAGGGTCTTCAAGTAGCTGTAAAGGGGTGAGTTGATAATTCTGATCTCTCCAGGATAGGTTTAATTAAATGTAATTGGCGATTATGTTAGGGCCTTATTTCAATGCATACTGTGTCATTATATTCAGTATTTATATATTACCATTATTGTTAGTATGAACCGCGGTTGTACTTGTGTATGTTAATAAATGTTTAATTAGTTAACCAATTGTCTTCTCATTTGCTGTCCAGGGTTATTGCGGTAGAAATAAGTAATTGATTATCGTTCTTAATAATTTATGATTTAGTTTATTTATGAAGGTAATTAATATCATAAGGTCTACAACAATTCTATCATCCCGCTACAAATGCACGAAACGAAAGAGTACATTCAAGCTTAAAGCGAGTCATATCAATATGGTCTTCTCAGTATGGTCAATGGGATGAGTACTTACAACTGTATTGTTATTTTTACAACAATACGATTCATTCAACGATACATTTGAAACCTTCGTACGTAATATATGGAATGGATTTAAAAATGCCGCATTTTCTATCAGAAACGCAAATTAAAAGAACAGAAAACGATTATCAGTCTTTTATGGATGGGAAAATCGCGCAAATGAGGGATGTTTACAAAAAAGTTAAAGAAGATATTGAATTGGCATCACAAAAGCAGGAGATCTATTATAACCGGAACGCAAAACTCAGAAATTTTGAGGTTGGCCAATCGGTTTACTTATTTTTCCCAAACTTACCAAAATCCGGATTACCGAAGAAAAAAACGTTTAAAGGTCCTTATCGAATTTTGGAACGACACAATAGTGTCAATTATACTATAATTGAACTCAATAATGCTAAAGCAAAACCCCAAAAGGTTCATGCCGAAAGATTAATTCCGGTTCAGGATAATCAGATACGAACTGAAAATTCGGATAAAACAATTGTCAAAGAATTACATAACGAAGAAATGCAGAAAATAAAACCAGTGCCTAGATTCCACATGGATAGCGAAGAGGAGGATGAGAGTGAATTTGCAATTAATTGGTACTTACAGCAGACGAGAGGGGCACCAGCCGTGGTTCGAACCCCATCACCTGCTGTAGGCGTGCAAAACGATTCCCTGTCGGACTCGCAGAGTACAGAAATCTATGATGTTGAAACAATTACAACTTCCACCCCAAAAATAAACATTGAAACCCCAGCGTCAGTGCCACATCCAGAGGCGCGTTATAATTTGAGAAATAGGGCCATTTCAGCGAATTTGCCCACCGTTAGGAATTCCGAACAACCGATTTTAGTAAAATGGTTAGACACCTTAACCGAGGCATTAAGGGAATAATAAGAAACAATTAAATGGTAACAGGTACAATTGGAAGAAATGATAATTTTGTTAATCAGAAGAAAAAAAAAATAGATAAGGGCTTAAAACATCAAAAAAATATATATGTTAAAATGAGCGAAGGGACAAGAGAATTAATAATTAAACTCAAATTGTCATGCAATAATGTAAATAGAAAATAATTAAAAATTCGAACAAAAATATTAATATCGGGAATAATTATGAATAATGATAACATGAGATACATCTATAAAAATGGAATTAAACAATTATCAGCGAAAATCTATAATAATATAATAACATGTCAACACATAATGGTTAAGGTTAAATAGATAACGTGTTGCAAAGATAATAATAAATATTGCGAATAAAGTTCAAAATATGTCACATAAATAAAATAAAATATAAATGTCGAACAATCATTCTCTCCATTAGAGACATAGATTATACAAATTAAAAATTAAAAATCGGAGTATTAATAGTAATAATGGTTAAATTGTAAAGATTAAAACACAAATAATAATGTTCACAATGGATTTAATTTATAAAATGTCTTTGTTATAAGTGATAAATACATACATTAATTAAATTATATGTGTAGCATAAAATTTTATGGCTAAACGAAAAAAAAATATATTTAAATAAGCATCATTGAATGGTCTCATAACAAATATATATGTATGTATAATTTTTCTAATAAAAATAAATAAATAAGTTAATAACAGACATGATTGACGAGTGAATTAAATCAAGCAGAAAATGCAAACATAAGTTAATTAAGATAAGTTCGTTTAGTAACGGAGAATACAGATAGTATTAGGATATAACTGAAACTAAGGGAAAAACACATCAAATTCTGCATCATGAGGGTCAACAATAACAAAGAACAAAAAAAAAAAATTTTACGAATCAAAAATGTTAACTAATTAAACATTTATTAACATACACAAGTACAACCGCGGTTCATACTAACAATAATGGTAATATATAAATACTGAATATAATGACACAGTATGCATTGAAATAAGGCCCTAACATAATCGCCAATTACATTTAATTAAACCTATCCTGGAGAGATCAGAATTATCAACTCACCCCTTTACAGCTACTTGAAGACCCTTAGAAGAAAGACACTGTTGGTGTCGGATAGTAGTTCTACCAACCATTACTATCACACTTCACAACACTTCGATGCGAGACAAACAATAGTTGGAACACACTATAATTCGGATGAATGGGACAGGGCAACAGGCATGGGGGCTCAACTGCACCCAGACTCATCAGAAGACACCTTGGTGTGTCGGTATCACAATGCATTGTCTGCAAAGGAAGGAGTCAAACGTCGCCGGATTTTATGCCACCTCATACGGGGCAAGTCAGGCCATGGGGGCCCAGCCGCGTACCCAAGGGGCCACTCGCGGACGGTCGGGCACAGGGCCCAACGGGCACCCAGCCTTCAGTTGAGTATGCTGCTCTACATTTCTGGATCCGTTGCAACTGAACTCAGATCTCGCGGCACAAGTCGACGAAATCTCCAAAGCTCCAGCCATGTAAAAGTTGTCCAATTACATAATTTGAACATCCCCCCCAGCACAAACTCCCACCTTCGATTTAAATTTGCGCTCGGACAGTGGTCAGAATAGTACAATTACGGGAACCCCATAGGATATTAAAATCCTCTGAAGTTTCCCGCGGGTATACCTGAAGACATAAATCCAGGTTCCCCTTCAATAAAACTTCCTGACACTGCCTTTGTGGTGTAACGTCATGTCCAACAAAACTCTTTTATGCTGGACATCGACACTGTGGCGCCAGGTAGGAATACATGCGTCTGAGGAAAATCTGTAACAATGAAGTTTGGCCCCCAACACACCTGGATCGAGACCCAATTAAGGGACCGAGGAGCGGCCATTGCAGAAAAGAATGTTGGCTATGAAATCAGCCCAACACTTTGTGTGCGTCCAAAAAATGTATTTGTTGTAAAACTGTAAAAAAAATATGATGAATTCTACTACTGGTGGTATGTATAACCTCAATTAATTTTATTGGATTTTTTGGAAGTGTTTTAATAATTTTTTTTTTTAATTTAAAAAGAATGACCTTCTTAATAATATTTTTTGTGTTAAAATTTAAAAAGTAGTAAATTTGTTATATAGTTACGTCTAGTTACCTAAAAACTACTACGCAGTTTGAAACCTTTCACATTGTTGTTTTCAAAACTGTTTTCACCTGTTGCACGTTTTCGCACGTTTGGCTAAAAATTCAAACTATGTAAGGCATAATTTCTTTAAAGTTTCAATGGTCAAATGTGCAAATAATGAGTACTATGGCTTTTGTTTTCTAAATATTGAAATAACACTCAGTTTAATACTTTTTAATGATTATTATGAATTATTCAAGATAAAGTAATGTCATATTTTGACATTAACCTTATATTGGGTGCATTTGATTTGGCAGATATTCAATAATTTTATTAAATTTTTTGGGACTAGTTTAATGTTAAATTCATAAGGTTTTTTTCAGATCCTTTTGTATATTTTATTCATTTGACATCCATCATAAAGTTGTTTATTACTTAAAAGTGGCAAAATTAAATTAGTTACTGAATTTGGATCTTTATGTTTTTTCATTAACATAAGTCTACCAAGCACACTACAGCCGAACTCAGCGTTAAGCATATTGCGCTCTATTAAAGGATAACGTTTCGTAAATTTTCTGCAACATTCTCGAAAAAAATTCCAATTTTGGTCTTCAAGTAGTTCGCATAAGATAAAAAGGAGGAAATTCTACAAAATGCTTTCAAGATTACCTCCAAAATCGCCCTTCAATAATAAAGTACACTTACTGGAACTTGAACTTAAAAAATGACAAAATGCCCGTAAAAAATCTTACTTTGAAATCGAAAAAAACCTTCACAGTCATTTTGTAAAACCTCTAAAACGATATGGACAGCCGTATATAGAGTTTTTAATGGTTAATAGAGTAAAGCAAAATTTTGTTTTTAAAAATAAGAAGTGGTTAGTGGTTTAGGGCGGCCATCATCTGGTTTCCTGGAAAGTAGCAAAAGGCCAAAACAAAGGAAAACGGAACATTTACGTACAAAATACACTCCAAGAACTTTAGCTTCTGTAGCAAAATGACTTTGAGAGCTATTGGTGAGATATATGCTTCTAAATTCATAAAAGATACGATATTTATAGTTCCCCCTCAGAGCATTCGAATACCGCAAATCTTTTTCTGAAAAAGAACAGCTATGTGCGGAAATTTCTGAAACTATCTCAGCTGATGGAGCCTTGTCTTTGTTAATTGACGCTCAATTAACCAGGCACCAATATAAAAATATCAGAAGTAACTCAAAAAGTATATTTTCTTGGTACAACGTCATACAAAAAGAAAAGAAAAACAGTTATCCTGAAATCAGCTCCTATGAAGTCGAAAAACTAAAGGTTGAAGTGAATGTTCAAGCTCTTTTAGACCATACAGCTCAAAGAATAATAGACCGCACATTGAATGGTTTGAGCAATTATTAATATAAGCAGTTAAAATGTTTGAAACTTATTTCAAAATAGGGATATGATGGCAGCTGAAGTCAAAGCCAATATAAACAGAAATTCAAATCCACTAATTCTTCTGATTCGAATAGATTTCTTATTTCGAGTGCACCACTGAACTGTATTTCGAAGATAATGATCTAAAAAATATAATCTGGAAAAATTCCTAGACCAGCATCATCTCGATTCTATTATCCAATACTTATACAGTTTATGGAAGAATCAGCAGAATTTGCAAAACACATAGTAGAGGTCACCGAAAACCAAATATTACAATCTCATTCCAACAATAGTAATATTAAACAACCTAAGTCTACAAATTAATCATAATATTATATTTACAATGATGGATGGTAAAATTTGTAATGCATTTACATCTTACCACGTCTCCGTAGAGGTGTTATTTTTGTAGATCAAAAGAATTCAACAATATTTTAGAAATCATATAGTGTTTTCTCTACTGTATTCATGAATTATAATGTGTGGCATGCGAATGTGCGTACGATAAGGTATAAATGATTTAGGATTTTAATTTTTAGATTTATTAATATAGTAAATTGAGTTTTAAATTAAATACTAGTTCTTTTTATTCCTTGAAAACGGATATTATTAATTTTAGACAATTATTTAAATAAAAAATATCATTTTATTAGGGGTTTAAATAAATGAACCAAATGTGATAATTTCAGTCTAAATTACTTCAAATATTTAAAATTAGAGCTGACAACTTCTAAAAACATACTAAATACCTAATTATGATGTTTTTAGCCCATTGGAGAAATTTCAGAATTTTGGCCAGGTTTTCACCCCTCTTGCCCCACTGTGCGGTGTGATGTTTTTTTGCTTGCAATTAAACTGGGTTTAATCTAATTTACGATTAAAATAAGAACTATTTAGATAGTGGAAGAAGGTTTTACAGAAGCGGAGAATTCAAATTTGCTAAAACTAGATTCCAAAATGGTGTTTCAAAGTTTGTTTATAGTTACTAGTGACGTCATAGATACCACGTGACAGCCACAAAGCGTTTTCGGGCGTAATTTTTCGTCCTAATTTTAAAATTCATTTTTCTCCCTTTTTATGGGTTATTTGAAAAAAGAAAAAAATACGGGTCTAATATTTTTGGCATAAGAATATTTTAAGCCAATAAATTTTTTTTAGTCAAATACCCTATTGAAGTAATACTCTACTACAGAAAGAAATATTTACGAAACTGAAATCAACACTTATGCACTTCTATTTGTTTTTTTGCTTCTCACGTCCAACCTTCCATGACGACACCAAGAGACAAGTCTGCATTTAAAGTTTTTTTTTTTTTTTTTAAATAAAATTCATCCTCTCATGGACGTCTCATGTGACCGACGTCTCAGCGAGACAGAATGTCTTATGTCTGTGGGAACGTCGGAGCTCTTAACTCTTTGATTCTCCTACGAAAGAATGAGATATGCCGAGAATCTAAAAGAACAAGAAGTTCATAAAGAACTAAAATAGCCTACTTTCCTGTTACTTAAATACTTACTGAAGTTCTAATCGGGGAAAAAAAACTAGGTTCCTAAAGTAAATATCATCAACAGCCGTTTCTACACTAGACTTATACACATTAGAAAAAAAAATCGAAACACAGCACCCAGCTATAATTTAAACTTCTAAAAGCCAAAATCAACTATTTTCCTTAATATTCTTTCGCAAATTAATTAAATATTATTTATCATCTGCTCGTGATTTATTTGTAGTTCGAAGAATAATTAAATATTTACTACTCCGAACTGCATTAAAAAATAAGAAATGTAATTAATGAATAATCAAAGAATCAAATTGTGCTACATTTTATGACGTCATTCCAAACTGATTCATGAAATATTATTTTGCTTCAAATATGTTTAAATAAATAAAGTTTTTCATGCCATTGCATTGATTTGGCAACAGTGATTTAAATGACTCAAAATTGAATTTCAATGCTAATTCAATGGGAAATTCGCCGAAAGATAGTAGATTTATGTCCGTCCGGACGTACAGACAGACGGACAAAAGTATGAAAGTTGGGTATCTGAGGTCATAGCTTTCTAACAAAAAAAGAATTTTTAAGATCCGATGGATAGAACCGATTTTGGAAGGGGACACGGACGGACA
>JAFNEN010003240.1:0-10157 GCA_019343175.1 Oedothorax gibbosus
GGGATCTTTTTTTTTTTTTTTTTTTTTTAAAAATAAAGGGATTTTTTTTTTTTCGATTGTTTGCCTTTTCCAGATATAGAAATATTGAAGGAAATTTTTTTCCGAATATAAAGCTATCTATAATAATAAAAGAGTCTGTGTGTCTGTCTTCGGATCGTAAAATAACCGACTTATACTGCCCACAGGAATTCGAAAATTTTAAAGATAGATTCCCTTTAATACTAACGTGTGCACCGAGGCTTAGTTTTTTTTCATATTTGTTTCATTTTTAGAGAAAAATTCGAATTTTCTGAAAAAATACACCACTTTCGCTCAATCCGGTCATTTTTTTCTCTTTCCTGATGCCATCGGCTAAAAAAAATTAAATAAAACTTTTAACAAAAACATTAAAATTCAAAATGTTTATTTTATTATTTTGCCTTACTTTCAGAAACTAAATTCTTTTATTTGAAAAATAATTGACACGTTTCAAGTGACGTAATTCCCCCAGTCTTCATTCCCGGATTTTATTGTGGGTTTATTTGATGATTTTTTTCATTGATTTTTCTGTTGACTGCATGTATGCATTTTAAGCAAAAAATGTATAGTTAAGCTATTACTGAACTATTATGGTTATAAAAGCCATCGCACTAGAGCTATTAGTGTGTTATGTCTTTATTTTTTCGCCAAAAAACGTTGCCAAACTCGCCAAATTATTAACTAAAATTCGCCAATAGGCAATTTCTTTTATAAATAATTTTATAGGCTGGTCGGTTTTTTCGAAGGTCATTGTGTTTTGAGCTGTATAATGGGTGTGGGTAGCTATATCTATTTTCTCGCCAAATTATTTCCCAAACGCGCCAATTGAGCTAAAAGGTTTTATTATTTATGAGGGAATTGTGATGGCATTTATGAGTGCATTTTACAGCGTATTTTTCATTTTTTGGGAAATTTTTAAAGGGAATGAAACGGGTTTTATAATTTATAAAAGAGCGGGGGAAAAATAAAAAGTTTATGACCCTTTAAAAGGTTATATGGTAAAATATTTGGAACGATCGATATTTTTTTTTAAACCCTTGGGGAAGAAAGGGGATAAAATTTTCTAGTTAATTTTATAGATAATTTGATTTTTAAAGAAACCATATTTTTATAATTAAAACTTTTTGAAAAATTTAAAAATAAATTTAAAGTTATAATTAACTTTTTAAAAATTTGGCAATAAATATTTTTTTCATTTAATATTTTTGTTGATTAATAATAATTTTAAGGGGGATTAATTTAACCCAAAATTGGGAATAAAAATTTTTTACCGGGGTTTTAAAAACTTTGTTAATTAATTAAAAAAATAAAATTTTTAAATTAAAATGGAAACTTGACCCCCAAATCGGGTTTTTTGCGACCGTAAAAAACCCTCCCGATTCCCATAATTTCCCTTTTCCCCAAAAAAAAAACTAAAATAGACTCAGATCAAACCCAAAAAAAAAGGCCCCAATTTTTCGTAAAATTAAAAAAAAAACTTTTTTTTCAAAGTGAATAAATTTAAAATTTAAAAACATATTTAAAAATCATAGTTTATTCTTTTTTTTTTTGGGGGGGGGGGGGGGCAAATAATAAGAAAGGGAAAAAAAAATTAAAAAAAAAAATATAAAAAAAAAATTAAAAAATTCGGAATTTAGCCAATTAAAATTTGGGAAACTTTTCCAAAATGTAAAGTAAACTATTTAAAAAAATTAAATCACATTTGTAGTGTGATTTTGGTTTAGGGACTGGGGAAAACCCGAGCGGGGCAGGTCGGCGGGGACGATTTAAAGAGTCTGCGGGGCTTGTAGGGGACTCCATGGGCGATTCCCGGGCTCCGGGGGCGTTTTTGAAAAAAGTTGGGGTTGGTTGGAAACCCCACTAAGCAGGGGAAAAACTCAGAAGCGCAGGCAGTGTCACAGAGCCCCCGGAGGGGTACGTCAGATGTACGGGAAAAGGGGGCATTGGAGAGGGATTTTGGGGATGAAGGGTCTCGAAGTTCGCGTTCAAAAGCCCTTGTGGACCAAGAAAACCAAATTTTTTTCTTTTTTAGAGTCCTTTATGATTTTTTTTTACGGAAAAAAAATAAAAAAAATTCCGTAGTTTTGTCGAAAATGCATCCCCCCTTTTCTTCGTAGGCGTGCCTTGCCCGACCAATTTGGGTTTTGACGTAAAGGGGACGTTTGCGTGAGGTTCCCTTTCACTCCGGGGGATAGGTTCGAAAAATTTTTTATGTATTTCTTCTTTTAATGATTTCCTCCCGAGAATATACTAGTTCCAGACTTTTTTTTTGGAAGGGAGATTAGAAACCCTGGGTGCGTCGTTTGCCAAAAAAACTCGCAAACTGTTTTTCATGTCGAAATCCCAAAGAATTTTTGGCTTAGGGCCCCAAATTATACCTAAAAAACCAGCCTAAAAGGGTTGAAAACTTCGTGGGAAAAACTTTTGGAAAGAGGAGTGATGTGTTATTCAAAAAAAGGGAAATTTAAAGCACACGACAGTAGGGTAGAGGAACGACTCGTACTGAGCTCCAAACGGCCCGCCATGGCTCATACGGAGGCCCGAAAAAGAGTGGGGAAAAGTGCTAGGGAATTTTAATTTTTTATAAATTTAAAAGGAAGTACCCCAGGGGGAAAGGCGGGGAAACGAACCTGCCCCGGTTTCAGCGCGCGGACTGCTGCCCTTTTTGGCCCGCGATCCAAACCACTACGCCCTAGGGCCCCCCAGCCACCCTACTTGTCTCCGTGTAGGTCCATGGGCTTTGCCAGGTTCAGTCTCTTTCCCTATATAGAACTCTTTGCAAAGATACATAATATATCTACAAAATTTACGGGTTTAAAAGTTTCAACCCATTTTTACTAAAATACGAAAAAAACAGGTAAACCCAACAGGAAATAAATTAGGATTTAAAAATATGAAATCCCCATTTGCTAGCTCAAAGAAAAAATCCAAATTTTTGTACATTTTCATTGCGCCCCCAACCATGTGCGAAATCCTCCCGTTCTCTCACGAATTCACCCCCAAACCTTGCCCCGGGCCCTCTCATGTTAAAAATTGTAACACCACCATATTTAGCGCTTGGGGGCATCCCAAAACCCCCACACATGGGCCTTTCCCAATATTTAAAAAAAAACCCGGGAAATCTTCTTTTTTAGTTTGATTTTTTCCCTCAAATTTTTCTTTTTTGAAAGTAATAAAGTCTTAAATCCTCTATCCCGTAGAATTTTTTCACGCTTTTTCCCCGTAGCCCCAGTTACTTTGATTAAGGGTTCTTAACATTAAAACTTAAAAACCAGCTAAGCATCTCTAAATTATTACGAGGGTTAAAAAAAATTTTCTACCAAAATTAAAAAAGTATTTCAAACTTTGCATTTTTTTTTTATAACATACTAAATTCGCATTTTGCTAAGGGGTTTGGGAAAGTCCTAGACTAAAACCCAAAAATAGAGATGACGCGTAGGGACCGAGGATAAGAACCCCTCAAACCAACTTTTAGGGGTTGGGTCATAATTTTTCCCCACAAAATTTACGGTTAACAGTAACCAAAATTTTTCTTACTAAAGTACGAAAAAAAACAGGTCAAACTCCAAAAGGAATAAATTAGGATAAAAAAAAAGGGCATTTACATTTGCTAGCTCAAAGAAACAATTTAAAATATGGACATTACATTGCCCCAAAACCCCGGTGCGACTCCTCCCCTTCTCATCACAGAATTCACCCCAAACCTCTCACATGCCCTTTTGGGGGTTTAAAATTTTGACACCACCATATTCAGCGTTTGGGGACATCCCAAAAAACCCCCACACATGGCCCTTTCGCAATATTTAAAAAAGGAAGTCTTCCCGAGTTTGAATTTTCGTTGATTCCCCTTGTTTGCCAGTAAAAAGTCCCCAAAATCCTCTGTATAGTTTGAAGTACCTTTACGTCATTTTCCCACCCTTTGCAAAAGTTACATTGATTTAAACTTCATAACATTTAAATTATAAACTAGCTCAATATCTCTAAAAATTTTACGGGGGTTAAAATTTTTTTGACTAATTATAAAAATATTTCAAATTTGCCCTTTTTTCCCATAAAATACTAATTACGCATTTTGCAAGGGTTGGCATGTCCTAGAAATCATAACCCGAAAAATTTAAAAGATGACGCGTAGGTACACGAGGAAAAAGAACACTCAAACCAAAATTGAAGGGTTATACATAAAGTATACCCACAAATTTTTCGGTTAAAAAGTTACAAAATCATCTTACTAAAAATACGAAAATAAAAAAAGGTCATCTCCCAAAAGGAATAAAATTTGGATAAAAAATGACAATTTACATTTTCTACTTTAAAAAAAACAATTTAAAATATGTACATTACATTGGGGCAAAAACCATGTTTCGACTTCCCTTCCCCTCAAAGAATTCCCCGCAAACCTCCCCACATGCCCCTTTTTGGGGTTAAAAATTGTGAAACCCCCATATTCAGGTTTGGAACCTCCCCAAAACCCCACACATGGCCCTTTGATATTTAAAAAAAAAGTCTTCCTCGAGTTTGGGAAATTTTTGTTGATTTCCTTGTTTGCCGAAATAAAATTTCCCCAAAATCCTCTTATAGTAGAAAGTTTCTCTCACGTCATTTTTCCACGTAGCATAGTTACATTTTTCAGCTTCATAACATTAAAACTTATATTAGCCCAGAAAATCTTAAAAAATTTTTTTTCGAGGGTTAAAAATTTTTGACTAAATTTTCGAAGTATTTTAACTTTTTCATTTACTCCTTCAGGGGAACTATTACGCAAAATTTTTCTAATGGGTTGGGAAAGCCCCCAGACTCTAAACCCCAAAAATTTAAAACATGAAGGTAAGTTTAAAAAGGGCAAGCAACTTTAACCAAATTGAGGGATGAAAACAAAAAATTACATACAAATTTTTTCGGTTAAAAAGTAACAAATTTTATCTTTTCTAAAGTACGAAATAAAAACCCGGTCATCTCCAAAAAGGAATAAATTAGGGTAAAAATTGGGCAACAAAAATTTTTCTAGCTCAAAAAAACAATTTTAAAATATGTACATTCCCCTTCGCAATAACCATGTGCGACTCCTCCCGTTCTCCCCATCACAGGGGAAATTTACCCCAAAACCTTTGCACCCGCCCTTTTGGGTAAAACATTTTTGACACCACCCTATTCAGCTTTTGGGGAAAATCCCAAAACCCCAGTCCCCACACATGGCCTTTCGCAATATTTTAAACCGGAAGTTTTTCCTCGGGGTTTTTTATTTTTTATCGATTTCCCCCTTCTTGACAGTTTAAAATCTAAGATCCCTTTATCCACTAGAACTACTGTCGCGTCGTTTTTTCCACAGCATAGTTACTTGATTTTGCTTCATAACAAAAAAACTTAAATTTAGCTCGACTCTCTAAAAATTTTTACGAGGCTAAAAATTTTTGACCAAAATTTTACGAAATATTTTTTCTTTTATTTTTTCCTCATAACAAAAAAAAAATACGCCTTTTTCTGCTAAAGTTGGCATGTCCTATACCCCAAAAACCGAACAGTAAAAACATAACGGGGTAAGTATACCCAAAGGGCAAGCACACTTTCCCCAAATTGAGGGAAAGTACATTAAAATCTATCAAAATTAACGGGTTTAAAAGTTACAAGTCAAACCCTTAAATTAAAGTAGAAAAAAACAGGGAATCTCCCAAAAGGAGTAATTTTGGATAAATCTATACATAAAATTTTCTAAACTCAAAAAAAACAAACCAAATTTTTGTATTTTTACATTGCGCAATAAAACCCTTAGGAGTTAAAATTTGGAAAAAAAACTAGACATCACATTTGCTAGCTTAAAAAAAAACAATCCCAAATTTGGTATATTCCTTGCCAAAAAACCATGTGCGACTCCCCCGTTCTCATCACTGAAATTTACCCCAAACCTCGCCAAACCCTTTTTGGGGTTTAAAAATTTTGACACCCCCCATATTCACGCTTGGAACTTTCCCCAAAAAGCCAACATGGGCCCTTTCCAAAATTCAAAAACCGGGAAATCCTTTTTGAGACCCGTTTTTCGTCATTCTTCTTTTTTGCATGGGAATAAAAATTTCCCAAAATCCCCTATCCAGTAGAATTCTCCCCAGTCATTTTTTCCCCGTAGCCTAGTTACTTTTTTCAAACTTTTTAACATTAATACTTAAAACCGCTTTAGACATCTCTAAATTATTTCGAGGTTGGTTTTAATTTTTTTCCTGACCCAATTTTACGAAATATTTCAAATTTGCATTTATTTTTCAGAAGATACTAATTTTCGCATTTTGCTAAGGGTTTTGGGTGTCCTAGACTTTATAATCCCCAACGTAAACCTGACGCGTAAAAATTTCACAAAGGGCAAACAAAACTTAAAACCAAAAATTGAGGGATGATACCAAAGATTTTTAAGTAGGGTAAAAGGAAGGACTTTGTACTGAAACTTTCCATCGGGGAACCATGGCCCCACTACCGGGGCCGGAATAGAGTGGCAAAAGGGTTTTGAATGAGCAGTTTTTAACACTAAATAAATTTCATTTATTGAAAGCAAAAAATTTGGTTCAGTTTCGGGATAGTTCCATAAAAAGGGTTCGAACGTTTTTTAAAACCCCCCCCCTAGCGATTTTGTTTAAAAAAATTTTTTAAGCTAAAAATTTTAAAAAATTTCAATAAAGTTTTTTTTTTTTAAAAAAAAATTTTTTTCAAAAAATTTAAAAAAAAATTTTTTAAAAATTTTTCCAAATAATTTCTGGGGGAATTTTGATAGTAATGTAAAAATTTTAAACCCCAAAAAAAGAAATTGTGGTAAAAATTTTAAAAAATTTAAGAAAAAAATTTTTTTCAAGAAATTTGGGGGGGAAAATTGATCCTTGGGGGGGGGGAGGTCAAAAAATCTGTCATCAACCCAAAATTTTTTTTTTTTTAAATTTTTTTTTGTATTTTTTTACTTTTTTTTCTTTAAAAAAAAATTTTTTTTTTTCTAAAAATTTTGATTTGAAAATGCGATTTTTCTTTTGACCATTTCAAAAACCCCCCTTTTAAAAATAAAAAAAAAATTTGTAATAAAAAAGTATTTTAGAAAAAATATTTTACAATTATTTGTTAATTTTTTCAAAAAAAAGGGGGGGGGAAAAAAAGGGGGAGGGGAAAGATATTTTTAAAAAGGGTTTTTAGGTTTTTAAAAAAAATGGAAAAAAAAAAAAAAAAATTCCGTTTAAAAAAAGTGATTTAAAAACCCAAACCAAGACCCAGATATTTTTTTAAAAAATCCCATTTACAACCCCCCTTTGATTTTAAATTCATAGTTCCTTGGATCGAAAAAAATGTGATCACAAGTCATTATATCTGTAGAGTTTTTTTTGGGTTTTCCATAAAACCCCCGGAAACCTCTACCACATTCCCATTATGTCGGGAAAAGTCCAAAGGGTATCTATAGAGATCGGTATTTTACTGTATCCCCTTTTATTGTGTTTCCCTGGATCTGCATTGATATCAGTATCAGAGAAAAAAAAATCAGTACCGTACCGATATCAAAGAGATCGGTAGCCTGGTAAACCCATATCGGTAGGTGCATCCATAGAAATAAATTTTGAGTTTAAATTTATGTCGGGGGGTTTTTTTTACTGATCTGTATGGGGGCATTTTTTTTTTGGGGGTATTTTAAAAAAAAAATAAAAAAAAAAAACCATATTGTTTAGGTAAGGTAATTTTTCAGAATATTTAAAAATTTTAAAACCCTTTAAAAAAAAAAATGTTTGTATTTAAAGGGGGTATTCATCTGAAAACCTTAAAATACCTGTATATTAAAAAGGGGATTTTCTAAATACCTTAAAAACCCGGTTTAGGGGATTCATTTTAATTTCCTTAAAATACCTGTAGTATTATCGATAATTTTATCTGAATACCTTAAAATACCTGTAAGGGCCTTTTTGTATTAAGGAAAGGGATTCAAACTGAAAAACCTTAAAATACCATAGGTTTTTTTTTTAAAAACCTTTGAAACCCCTTTTAAAAAACCTAAAACTTCAAGGTTTTTCTAGGTATTTGAAAATAAACCTAAAAAAACCCTTTTGGGGGAGGTATTACCCCGAAAAAGGTATTTAGGGAAAACCCAAAAATAAACCCTTTTTTTTACCACGAATCCTAGTTAAACCCCCAATAAAAAAAATAAAAAAAACCTTTAAAAATTTTGTAAGGGATTTTTCGGTTAACCCTTTTTCAAGTCCCATTTTACTAAAATACGAAATAAAACGGTGATCTCCAACAGGAGAAATTTTGGATAAATATAGAAAACCACATTTGCTAGCTCAAAAAAACAATTTTCCAAAGGGGGTACATTTAAAATTTCGCAATAACCATGTGCGTCCTCCCGTTCTCATTCACTGAATTCCACCGCAAAACCCTTTCACTTTCCCTTTCATGTTAAACATTGTGACCCCCCCCATATTCAGCGGGTTTGGAAAAATCCCCCAAAACCCCACACATGGATTTCGCAAATTCAAAAACCCGGAAGTCTTCTTTGGTTTTATTTTGTTTAAATTTTTCTTTTTTGCATGAAAAATCCCAAGATCCCTTCCATAGAACTTTTCTCCTCTTTTTCCCCTTTTAGCCAGTTACTTTGATTTAGTTTTAACATAAAAAATTAAATCCCGCCGACATCTCTAAATTATTTCGAGGTTTTAAAAAAATTCTGTAATTATAAAAAAATTTTAACTTTGCATTTTTTTCCTCATAAAAATACAATTTCGCTTTTTTCAAGGGTTTTGGCATGTCCTGACTCTAACCCGAACGTAAGACATGGCGTGGGACACGAGGATAAGAAAATAACCAACTTTAGGCGTGATAATACTATAACCCCACAAAAATTTACGGTTTAACAATTCTAACAGTTACAATTCTATCTTAAAAAAAAAAAAACAGGTAATCCCAAAAGGAGTAAAATTTGGAAAAAATATGACATCACATTTGCAGCAAAGAAAAAAATCCAAAATATGTACATTTCATTTCGCAAAACCCTGTGGACTCCCCCGTTCTATCACAAATTTACCCCAAACCCGCACATGCCCTTTTGGGTTAAAAATTGAAAAACCACCATAAAAAAGCGCTTGGAACACCCAAACCGCACACAGGCCTTCGCAAAATTCAAAACCCGGGAAATTTCCTCGGTTTATTTTCATAAATTCCCTTCTTTGCCAGAAAAAAATCAAGACCCTTTTTCCCGTAGAATTTCCCCCGCGTCATTTTTCCACGTAGCATAGTTTCTTTGATTCAGCTTTATAACATTAAAAATTTTTAAACTAGCTCAGACATTTTAAATTAAAGAGATAAAATTTTCCCGATAATTTTACGAAGTATTTTAACTTTTCATTTTCCTTCAGAAGATCTAATTACGCATTTGCTAATTGGGTTGGGAGTCCAGTCTCATAACCCGAACAGAAACATGACGCGTAAGAAAAAAAAAAGCTAACTTAACCAAAGAGCAAACAAATTATCCTACAATTTACGGTTAACAGTTTTCAAGTCTATCTTATAAAATACGAAAAAAAACGGTAATCTCCAAAAGGAGTAAATTTGGATAAAATAGAAAACACATTTCTGCTAAAGAAACAACCAAATTTTGTACATTACATTTTCGCAATAACCGTGCGACTCCTCCGTTCTCATCACTGAATTCACCGCAAACCTTGACATCCCCCCTTTTATGTAAAAAATTGTGACACCACCCCTATTCAGCGCTTGGAAAACCCAAACCCACACAGGCCTGCGCAATATTTTAAAACCGGAACTTTTTGAGTTGATTTTTCGTTTAATTTTTCTTTTTGATGTAAAAAAGTCCCCCAAAATCCTCTTTTCCCGAGAACTTTTTCACGTCATTTTTTTTTGTAGCCTAGTATTTTATTTAGCTTTTTAAAATTAAAAATTAAACCAGCTCAGACATCTCAAAAATTTCGAGGTTTTTAAAATTTTTGACTAATTAAAAAAGTATTTTACTTTTCATTTTTTCCTTCAAACATACTAATACGCATTTTGTAAAGTTGGCAGTTTTTAGACCAAACCCCAACAGTAAACAGACGCGTAGGTACCGAGGATAAAAACACCAACCAATTGGGGCGTGATACATAATATTACCCACAAAATTTTTCGTTAACAAT
>JAFNEN010003241.1:0-11431 GCA_019343175.1 Oedothorax gibbosus
ATCGCCAAGGCTTTCATCCAATTAAATTTCACTAATTCTCGTCTGACGCATTTCCATTGGCTGAAAGTCCTAAGTATGCTAAAATATGTGTTTTTGAGCGCTGCTATTTCAACCACTTTCTTTTATTTATCGCCAAAATTGATCTTGCTTTGTGAAGATGCATTAGTAATTGAATTGAATTTTGTTGTGCATAAGATTTGACTAAAGAACTTATTTTAATTGGTTGCGTTGAAAAATAATCTGTGAACTTAATATAATGTATTTTCCTGTAAATAATTTGGAAATTCTAGAATATTATTGGAGTTTGATGTGATTTGTAATTAATTAAGAATTGATATCAAAGTAAGGAAATAAATTTTAAAAATCAGCGTTTTGTGTTATAAAAAATACATACTTAGAAATTATTGGAAATTAAACTATGTTGATTTAAAGGGTTTTATGACATTTAAAACCGCATTTTTTTAATGTTTAGGTAGTTTGTACGTTCAATGTCCTTTCAGTTGTCAGCCTCGTCAATTAACGTTGGTTTAAACTAACGAGCCGTTCCAATATTTCATGTGTTTCTCCTATTATAAAACAACCAACGAGTGAAGTTTTTGTATCGAAAGATCTTTCTTGGCCTTAGTAGAAAGGTTTGGTATGATCGTACTAGAGCTATACACTGTTAAAAATTTTGTGCTTGGTTTCACCATGATATTGGTTCCTAGTAGCTGCAACGGCTGTGTGGTGAAATGTTTCACCTTATTTTCGGTGTTTGGTTGAACCATTTTTCTGGATTTGGAAACAAAAACCTGAGAAATGGTTCAACCGAATACCAAAAATATGGTTTAACGTTTCACCACACAGCCGTTGCAGCTACTATAAGGAACCAATATCATGGTGAAACCAAGCACAAAATTTTTAACAGTGTACACGAGGTCTTTCAGCGACGGTAGCCGGTCAAGTGACGGGGCGGCCGGCATTCATGATGGTATCCAATGACCGCCTTACAGAATCTTCGTACGTGAATTCAGGGATTTGGACCGGGACAGATTTATGTGTATCAGTTCCATATACGCGGCCTCATTTGTTAGACGGACTTTTTAGGTTGGTTAGGTTAATTTGAATTATTACTAGAGCTACATGAGGACTATTGTCGACGAGCATCGTAATTAAAAACCACAGTCAAGTGACGAGCCGACATCTGAGGATTTTTTAGGGTTCAGCACCAAATACCAAGGCCCCGTAAAATAAACTATTTTACAAAGCTAGAAACCTGCTTTACTTAACAAAAAGACTAGTTAATCTAACACCTTCTATAGAGAATCATTAATACTTAAACATTGATGTGGTTGAAGTAGTCTGAGAAAACCAATCACAAAAGTTAAAAGTATAAACCGCCAACACACACACATTTTATGCGCAAGTGATTGGTCAGATTTGACTACTATCACTACGTCATACGTAAAATAGTAACCCATGTAATGTAATCGTTTTCGGCTGCCTATTTCTGTGGATTACATATTTTGACCTATTGGCGTCTCTTATTTTGAGCTCTTGTGGAAAGGGTGAATTATATTTAAAAATAAGTAATGCACTACATTACCACAGCGTGTCATCCCTGTAGCTCAGTGAATAGCGCGTTTTCTAATACAAAGGTCCCGGGTTCGAATCCCGGCAAGGATGCAATTGTGGATGCAATTGTATTTTGACCTATTGGCGTCTCTTATTCTGAGCTCCTGCGGAAAGGGTGAATTATATTTAAAAATAAGTAATGCTAATATTATTATTTAAAAAAAGTAGTAGCCAAGTTCACCTACAGAGGTTGGTCGCGTGATCTCAAGTAAGTCCTTTCTATTTATTTGTGTTTTTTTAACGTTTTTGCGTATTGTTCCAGAGAGGAAGCTAATTTTATCCATTTTTTTTCTTGCTTCGCTAATGCTTATAAGTTTCGAACACTTATTCCTAATAAATAATAAGTAAAAGTTAAATGTACCTTTTAAACTAACAGTATTATTTTTCGCTGGAAATAAGGTAAGAAAATACAATTTTTTTTATCATTATATAAGTTACTTATTAACTATATCAATAATTTCTTATTAACTGTAATTAATAATTATTTAATTAGTAATTAATAATTATTTATTTAGTAATTAAAAATGTTTTTAAAGAAAGCCAAATTAATTCATAAATACTAATTAATGTAATTAGTGGTTAATAATGGTTCATAAAATAACTGACGAAGTGCCAAAAAAGTGTCAAAAGGGCGCCTAAGCGTGTGCTCTCCCACCTCCCCCCATAAAATGTCTAAGTTACGGCCCTGCTGCTGCATTTTGTGAAGTATCTGCTATATCCAACTTTTGAGGAAGCGTAGGAAAACACCATCCGAGAAAATACAAAAAACTACTGCGCATGCCCTGTAAACCCAGATTTATTGAGTTTTTTAAAGTTGCGTCGTTTACTTTTTTTTTGTAAAAATTTGATGCAGTTTCAAAGAAGAAAAAAGCTCATATTTAGTTTAATTTTAAAGGCAATTTGCTTTCTTCCTAGTATTTTATAAACTGTCAAAGGATTATAATAAAATCATTGTATGTAGTTCTTATTTTGAAGGGCAAACAAAGATATTACTGTAAACATGTCTATGTGTAATTCAAATTATTACTAATATTTGATGATCTTACTATAAAATTTAGTTTCCCAATGAATTATTATGTAATGAATTCACAATAAGATTCATATGGCCATAATATTCCTTAGTTCATAATATAAACGAATAATAAATAAACTTAAGAATGTGTAGCTGTCTCTTGTAAGTGGCATCTAAGGATCCTTTGAAGTTTGAGTACGCATTTGCTTGGGTTCCCTCAGCAAAATTAATCTCAGCATACTTTAACATCCACTCCACAGACAACTCAGATTCATTGTAATCTGGTTGCGGGAGTAGCCTAGATGGTGCCACAGAAAAATGGCTCTCCGTTCTGGAGAATATGCCGAGTCTCTCTTGTAACTAAAAACTCTCTCTTGTAACTACCTGCGAAAGAGAGCAAACCTGCCTACCTGCAAAGATTATTTCCATCTTCAATATCGCTTTGAAAGCGTGATGACGTCACAAAATGAAGTTCTCGTCCAGCTATAGCATAAGTGGATTACTGGCTTTACACTTTTATTTTGTAATATCAGTTGATAGATCCTGAAGTCGTCACTTGATTGTGGTTCTAAAATACGACGACCGTCGCCAATAGCCCTCGTGTATCTCTAGTGAGACGATAATTCAAACTAAACTAAACTAAATTGATCCTGAAGTGTCTCTATAAAGGCCCGTTTCCACTAGCGAGTTTAATCCAGATCAACTTAAGCTAGCTTAAATTTGATCCAGTTCGGGAAAAGTGCCGTTTCCACTAGCAAACTTTGATCCAGTAGTCTCGAACCCAGAATTTTTCAAAATGTGTTTTTTTTGGGGGGTTTCGAGAGTAGCGTTTTGTTTATATTTACAAATTGCATCATTCAAAAATTCAATCTGTCTAATGCAAAATCACCTAATTAACTAATATTTAATTAAATTATTTGTGCTTTACGCTGCCTATGATAGCTAAAGTTCTAATTTTTGTTACAATATAAAGATGATATTGCATTTAAAAAAGTCTATAAAAATTAGTCAGTATCTGCAGAAACCCTGACTGTAGGAAGAAGTGAATATAGTTAATTAAAATATATCTAACGCAATAAAGAAACTTATTTCAACAATTAACTTCATTTGTTCCGAGAGAAAATCAAAATCTTTGAGTGTTTTTTTTTTCAAAACACAATTTCGATTAAAATGATCATATTAAATGGGTTTTTATAATTTACTGTTCATAAAGATATTTATATTACAAGTGCCTTCAAAATAGCTACAAGACTGCATAGGCCATAGATATACCTCTGAGGGATACAGACGTATAAACCCGTCACCTAACTGTCTGGTTTTCCAGCAACACACATAATTTTAAAAAAAATTATAAATTGAATAGCTTTATTTAATTTTAAAATTGAAAGCATGGAGGAGCCATTTATAACCATCTACTATAGAAATATAATTTTTTTTAAATATTTAAGAAATTAAATTTTTGGTTAAAACTTAATTTAAATCTCATGCATTGAAAACGAATTTACACTTCAGCTCATTTGTTTATCCCTCAGAGGGACATACAATACATCAAACTGGTTCCCAACTTTGTAAAAAATTATCAAATTAATTTTTTCTAAATCAAACATTCATCATTACATAAATTTAGTATATTTTAAAATCAAGTTAAAAGCAACAATATAAAAGCACACACATCCAAAAAATGAAATGCTGTTTATTGAACAAGGTTTATTTAAATACAAATTTGGACACAGAATTGTTCTTGAAGTAGTACCATCAGAGTTATTTAGTCTTAATTTGGTTCATCATTTCTTGATCAGTAGAGTATAAACCAAAAAACACCCATAATTGATATCAATAAATGACACACAAAAATGAGCATCATTTAGTCATGTTAGCCACGTCTCCTGAGAACAAAAGTATGATTGCTAACTGACGTTTAGATGTTTTTTCTTGGCTTAGGCAATAAAAGTTGGAAAGTTGGCATCCGAAATTTTAAAATATTAAATGCTAAACTTGTATCATAGTTATGGGCAAATTAATGAGCATAGTAGCACACAAACACTTCACAACTGATGCTATCTTGCTGTAAACAATGCAAAGGACAATTTACCTGGAAGTCTATTTTAAATATAGATTTTAAATTTCGAATTAAAGATGTTAATTCCACTTTGAAATCATTCTTTTGTGGATCATAAACATCAAGTGTTTCTGTATTTTTATCAACCTTAACTAAAATCCAATGCAAATTACCAACACAAATAGGAATCAGTAAATTTGAATAGTCATAAGAGTCTACCAGTAAAACACAAGTTGACATTGTCTGGGCAACTGTAGAGCGTATATAGCTTGAATGCTACCCGACTTTTCACATAGAATATGAAAGAAAGCATCGACAATTTCGTCATACAACCAACCTCGGACAAAGTCATTATTAGATATTAATTTTAACTCTTTTTCCTCTTCATCACTTACAGATGTATCAATCCCAGGAAAGTTAAAGAGTGACCACCAATAGTGTTTGGGATGGAATCGGAATTTAAATCGGATGTGAAGGAATCGTCACAAATTTTGATGCGCTTAGATGGAGAATTACCTAAACTTATTTTTCTCTTTTTAGAACATATTTTTTGTCGGCGCTTGCTTGTTTTAAATAAATTAGATTGAGGTACTAGTTTTTGATTTGGAGGAACTTTGGAATAGGGAATAACACTGTTAGATTTTAAGTAATCAGCATTAACGATACCCTCAGAAACTGAAGCTAATGTATTTAAAGAAGTCAAAATATTCCATAAAAAGACATCTTGCACCGCCGAATTTTTTATCAATTTTAACAACTTGTCACATAATTTCTCGCAGGCAGCAACTCTGTTTTCATTTAAGAGTGGGTTATACATATTGTGAGTATTAACAGAATAAATGTCAACTTTATTATTGAAAGACACATTTAAAACTAAATCATCAGATTCGCAAAGTTCTTCACTACAAGTAGTTTTTTTGTCTAAAGTTGTTTAGGGCATGCACTTTATGTTTACATAAATTTACACAATCTGTATCTGGGCAAGTGCACCGGTACAAATGACTGCATAATGAGGTACAGCACCTTTCAGCACATTTAAAATAACAGTAGTCTTGCAATAAACACGTTTCATGTACAAGAGTAACTATGTGTTTTATGTTTTATCACTGATTTATATCACTGATTTTCTGATTTAGAGCATCAAGATTTGGAACATAATAACGGTGGGTGAGCATAATAATCTTCTTCACAAGGTATAACAGCCGATACAACAACCTTTACCTGAGGATTGAGCCGGAATATTCCATCGAATAAACACTCATACTTGCACAGGATCCCTGAAACAAAATCTCGATTAGTATTGTTTGTTCCGGCATGTACAACAACACAATCGAGTTGTACGATTTCTTCATTGAAGAAATCTCCCTTGTCAATCCTTCGATCTTACTGCCAGGAACACACACAAAGTCGAAAAAACTCAATTTTCCAACGAAATACTCCTTCAAACCCTTAATCATAGAATCACCAATGACCAACAACTTCATTTTGTCAAAATGAAGCCCGAAAAAAACTTTCCAATAAAAGAATCAAAAATGCACGTATAAGAAATGTAAACAGTTTGGCATATAAGTCAGAGAATCTTTTAACATAGTGACTGGGCGACACTAATGTCGCCCAGTGAAAGAAATATGTCGCCTAGTAATATGAAAATCAAATCACTGGGCGACATTGAAAGAAACCGTATTTTCTCAAAAATCCCATCCGTTATATCATAAATTGTATTTAAAAAAAAGCATTTGAAATAAAAAAAAATGGGCAAGTTGTAGCCAGTTGTTGTTTATCAGATATTGCTTATTCGTTACAACCCTGTGAGTGACTAAACACAAAAACTTTTCAGCAACCAAGATGGTTTCCTCCCCTACAACACTTTTTTTTAGCCTGGGCGCTCTCATGGTGTTAGTTCATGTGACAGGCCCCGGACATGCCCCCTGCCCTGATAGAGGAGAATTTATTGCGTTATAAGATAAGGCTTTACTCGCTGTAGCAACAAGAAGCTGGGGGATGGTTTTATGACGGGGTAACTTAGGAAGGTGGACAAAAGACAGGCAATTATCCTGTGTCGATTCTCAGTATTTTTCTGTATCACACATTGATGTCTTCGCTTTTTCCAATCAGTTTAACTTATCTGAGACTGAAAGTGGGAGCCTATTTTGTAGTAAACAAGCTTCGTATTTTCATCGCCATTTTTGCCTTGCTTTTTTAATTGGCTTGGTACAAAAGCAAATGGGATTTTCTCGGAAGGGCATCGTAGTTACAATCTTTGGTAAACGTTTCTGATCTGAGAAAACATCGTAAAAGTCACTCGAATAGCTTGGGAACTTGGAAATGGCCAACTGATGAGGGTGGGTGGTCAGTAGATCTTAGATGTCATTGTACAACATTGGCTTCTAAAGTAAACACACAAAATTTTGCTCTGATCTTATTCTCACTTAAATTTAACCTTTCGTCTTATGTTGGATATTTTTGTTTTGAGGTACGTTTTTATGCTGTTTATGTATTTACTTTATCTATGTATTTTTTCTAATTTTGGTGTTTAAAAGTGGCATAAACGTTTGAGGATTAAGAAGGGGGAGATACGTGAGTTTTAAAAAATTTTACTTCAAATTATCGATAAAATTACATATGATTTTAAGTTTTAAGTAACAATTATAATGCATTAATAAAGCTTGAAGAAGAATTTAGTTTTTAATATTTTAATTTTTTTTTATTTGCTAGGACCTGTGTAGTGTCTACAAAAATATTTATTAGTGTTTCACGACGCTAACTTCCTATTTCATCCACATATTTTAATTCGTTAAAAAATTAAACCCAACATTTTATTTAAGATATTATTCCACAAATAATTTATTGCCATGTGAATTCGTTTTTATTCCTTTAAAAATTTAAAATATTCATAGTCAATTGTAATCTGTAAAATAAATATAGGGACGATATGTGTACCTAGGGTCGGATTGTTTCAAATGCCCATAAATCTACGACTGAGCTGATTTAGAGTTTGTAACGACAGGTATCATAAGATCAATTAGTTCCAATTGGAACTGTTTTATATGCTTAAAAAACAAATATGGGGAAATAAGACTTAAAAAAAATAAAAAATGAACCTAGTTTCGTACTCTATTTTTAACTCTTCGATGTAAAAACCAAACATACAAATGTTATTTAAATCAATCAGTATTAATGTATTAACTCATAAGTAACGAAATATTTAAAAAAATTCATTTATAAATAATACAGAATCAACATTTTCAGAGCCTTAAATCTGAACATGTATTGTTCCGCTAAATTAACAAAAAATCTTAGTTTAGGCAATTTAAATGAAATTTTATTTATTATTTACTTAAATAACCACCCTTTTTTGTAAACATATTTCTTTTGGAAAAAATATTGTTAGTAAGATAGAGTTATGTAGCACTTCATTTACATCTGTTATTATTGCAACATCAAAATATAGATATTTTTAAAAAGTAATCTTTATGTAAAAACTAAACATTACACTTCTGTAGATTCACTAATGCCATCTACTGTATATAAGTACATCATCCGTAGATTTGAAGAAAACAATTTTGTTGCATAATTTTTCAAATGAATTATGACACAAAAATTATATCGTGACAGGGACTTCATCAAAAAGTTTTTTGCAGAAGAAAACTGCATATAATATTTTTGTATATAACTGAATTTAATGAGTTTTTTTAGGGGTCCTCACGAAAAATTTGCAATCATTCCTCAAGAAAACATATAAGTTATAGGAGTACTATTCATGTATTTAGACTTTAGAGTATATTTTAAAATAGAATTTTATGTAATAAGTATTGAGTTACTGTATAGGTATAGGTATATACATTACCAGGTATATACATTTTTTCTCTCATTTATACAAACTATTTCCCTCCTAAGTTTTATTATTGTCTACTTTTTTTAAGGAGTATTATTCTTTAAGAAAATATATTGTAGAAATATTATTCGGGATTATTTAGATAATATTTTAAAATATTAAAAGACTGTTTTTATGTTTATTTCTTTGTTTTATGTTTATTTTTGAGAAAATATATGTAATAGAAGTATTATTCAAGATTATGCAGAGGATATTGTAAAATAGATAGTTACGCATTTCTATTTTTTTCATTTCAATTTCTATTTTTTTTCCTATTTTACCAAATTAGTTGATTACAAATCATAAAAGATTTTTTCGCAATCAATGAAATTTTCAAGTTGCACTAGGGGATTATCTTGAAATGACGACCCACAGTGGTCTGGGAGCGGCCAAAATGCCAAATTTCGAAGTGTTTTCAAAATGCAAAATGAATAGATATTTAAATTAATAGATAATTGAATAGTAAGATTACCAAATATAAATCATTACAAATAATTTTTTGATGTATTTATAGTTACGAAAAGTCAACAAATGAAAAATAGCCCGTTTTGAGGCGATTCAATTGAATTCAAAATACACGATTTATAATTTTATTACACAATTTTTTTGAATGTTTTTGAGTTTTATAAAAGGTTTTATTTTATTTCAGATGATTAAAAAATACAAAATAATTTTTAAATTAGTTTTTGATTTTAGTTTCAAAAATACTATGTTTTTAAATATTTGAAAGAGTGCAACTTTCTTGCTCCACTGTGCTCCAAAGTCTCATTAAAATTAACTAGTTTTCCAAATCTTATATAAAAGATAAATCTAAATTTCAGCTGCGGAAACGTACGGAAACCATAATTACAAACAGAAGTGTCAAAATCTAGCTGTTCAAAAATCGTCGAAAAGCACAACGCTGCCGCGCGTTGCTCCACGGCAGCTGTTAATCTAGAAACAAAGTAACAAAACCGACAGGTGTGTTTCGACCACTTTACTTACAAAGTGTTTGATTATAAATATATAACTTAAATACTTGTATTATCTTTGTAGGAGAGAAAAGGTTTGACTTGTTTACAATAAGAATGTTTTCAAAAGATGCCCATTGGCTCTTGGGAAGAGGGGGTTGAGTTACATGCCAAACTCTATTCACAAGGTATTGTTTCATGGGAGGAAAGTGATTTCATCATATATGTTACCCATAGGAAGTTTGACCAAAGAAGCCCAAGAGGCCAAAAACAAAGACTTTCGGTGGTACAGACGAGAACACTCAAGAAAAAGTACAAATAAAGATGTGTTTAACTTTATTACTATTTCATCGGACCCTTACAACTTTTGCGCAAAGCCTAAAACCAACAAAAAATTAGAGCTACACGAAGACTAAAAAAAACTATTATATTAATATTGTAATCTTAAAGGATGTCAAACAAATTTATTATATGTTTTCAAAGCAAAATTTTTTAGTGCTTCAAAACAATTTTAAGATTAAAATCCTTTTTATGAATCTGTTCTATCAAAGTGACTTTTATTTAGTTCCTAAAATACGTGTAGTTTTTGTATTTCAGATTTGTTAATATACTTTTAATTCTAAGATCATTATATAGTACTTTTAAATCAAATACGATATTATTAATAAATTATTTATTTCCTAAGCCGTATTAAAATTAAACGAAATTTCATTAAAAAGTCTTTGGATGAATATTAATACCATATTTGGCCTTAACATCTTCAATAATAAAATGCTGTTAATTAATATGATCTTAAAAAACTGTTGACGGTTAATTTGAAAGTATATGTTCTGTGTATTCATATTTTTGTACGATATTTTGATATTAAATTTGATATTATTCCACAACCTTTAAAAGTTTAATATTAAATAATTATTCCACAAACTTCAATGTTAAATATTTTATAATTATTCCACAAACTTCAATGTTTAATATTATATAATTCATGCGTTCAAAAATTAGTAAAAAAAATATTCACATTAAAAAACTTTGGTTTCAATTAATTTTATAAGCTAAATTGAGAGCAGAAAATATTGAAAATAGTGTACATATTTTTAGCTTGACGTTTCATTTTTTAAAAGATTTTGTTAGTGTTTTGGCTTTTTGTGACTGATTACGTATTACCATGACCTAAGCTTACGCATATGCACTTGCCCAATACATGTTGATTAAAACGTTATTCTTTATACGCAATTTTCACATTACATCTTCACATACTATTTTCTGCATTGACTGTAACTTAAAATACATAGGTTTTACAAACTTGATTGTGTCCTATATCGACTCAGATGGGTCAAAAACCTACAAAACCGAATTTTTATACATTTTTGTCAAACCACAAAAAAATAAATGAATTTTGACCGTTTTTCAGCCTTTTCCGACCACTGTGCGACCCCCTTTTCCTACTACGCAATGATCCCCCCCCCCCCCCGCAAAAAAAAAACTTTTACGTGCAATGTCGCCCAGTGAAAAATTCTTAAAAGATTCACTGAATCATAAGTGATCGTTGATTCACCGCCAATTGAAAATCTCGCCAAGAACAAGATAGCCTGAGGTGATCAACATTTTTCATATTTTCTGCAGATGGGTTGTTTGGTTCGCTCTAGCAAATTCATCACACAGTTTGTACAAGATGTAATTTTTTGTTTTTTTTCTTTTCTGGCTCATTTCTTCTAGCCTATTAAAAAACATCAAAAGTGATTTAGTAAGTATTAACAGTTAGTTATTTTGCTGATTAAAATTGACTAAGAAATTTTATTTTAAACATAAACAAAACCTAATAATCGCAAGGTTAACCTGTTGGAATTATTTATCGCCGTTCTGCTGCCGCAAAATGTTGCCGACCACGATTCTAGGATTCTTATTTATAGTAAAAAGTCTCC
>JAFNEN010003242.1:0-12284 GCA_019343175.1 Oedothorax gibbosus
GATGTTGGGGATTGTTACATCTTTTTTTAAATTGCTACTTAGAAACGAAAAAAAACTTTGCAGTCTAAAATCTAAAACCCAAATTAAAAGGCCCAGTGCCAATTGTTTATTTAAAAAAATTTGAAATATTTTAATTTAGTTTAGAAACTTTAAAAATTAACGATGTGATTTAAAAATGTAACATTCTATCCCTTGTGGTAAATTTTTACACAAAAAGCGATGTTTTTTTTTTGCCTTTAAAAAATTTTAACAGTCAATTTCGAAAAAAAATTAAAATTTTACTTGTATGATTTTGGCCTATTTTTTATAACTAATCTTTACAAATTATGAATTTTAAAGAAAGTTTTAACTAAAATTTAAAACTTTCTCAGGGAATTTATTTAAAATCTTTATGTACTCAGAACTTTCGAAATACTACTTTAAAAATTTTTTGAAATCATCTCATAACTTTTCGGGGAAATTTTTAAAAAAGGGCTAAATTTAGCTTTGATTGTATTGAAAAAACAACTAAAACCTATTATACCCTTTCTTAACTCTTTAATTACTTTTTAGTTTTTCATAACACATAAAAAAATGTTATTTTTACCCCAAAAACCTAAATTTCAATTAAATAGCGCAAATGTTGGGACGTCATTTTTTTTTTCAAAATTCTTAAAAAGCCTTTTAAATGCAAAATTTTTTTAAAAATATGTTTAACAAGAGTGTGTAAATTGTTTTCCGAGGGGGGGGTTTAAAGGCAATTGCCCTGGACCACGGGTTTTAAAAAACCAAATGCCTAGTTGTTAAACCAAATGGAGAAAAAAAATTTTTCTAAGCCAATTTCTCCGCTAATTTTAAATTTTTTACAAACGGGTTTTTTATGTATAAATGTACTGATTTACAAGTCCCGACAATCCCACTTTTGGAAGTTGTTTTTTAAAAAAAAAATTTTTTCAAAAAATAATTATACCAAAATATTCGAAGCAATTTCAAAAGTGGTTTATAAGATCTGTAAGTTTTTCTATATTTTATTTTAAAAAAAACCTTTGCAAAATTTTTCAATACTCCGGGAGACTGTTTTAAAAAATCATTTTTTTCCTTTGGGATTAACACTGAGCACTTTGGTTTAGAGACTCGCATCGTCGTGCTCACACCCTTAACCAACAATGAAATATTTTTGGGGAATTAAATGGGGGGGAAAAAGGGATGATATGTGGGACCGGGCATTTTTCGCTGCTGCTTCCCCTTTCCCTGAGCCTGTCGGCCACCTGCTTGGGGTCATCGGTAGACACTCGTCCGTCCGCCCATCTCGTGTCCACTTGCGATCGACTCCCCACTGCTTGCTCTTCTGCAGCTCCTAAAAACTACGAAATGGGAAATGTCCGATGATGTTAAGCTCGTGTTTCTTTTTTTCCCCTTTCCCCTGGGATTTTTTGGTTTTTTTGGGTTTTCTTTTTTAAAAACGACCGTCAGATGAAAAAGAACTTTTTTCCTATATGAAACTTTCTCTAAAAAATTTTTTGGGGACACCAAAGGGGCCCAAAAAAATAAGTAGTTTTTTAAAATTTAGTAAAAAAATATTTTTAAAAAAACCCTTTTGGGGATTCCAAAACTATATTAATTTTTTCCCGGAAAAATGAAAACAAACCGTTGAGCTGTTGCCCCCCACAGGGGGAAACAACCCCATTAGGGTTCCCCCTTTTTTTTTGGAATAACTTTCACAAGAGGTACAGGGGGGCTTTTGGGGAAAGGGGGCTAAATTTTGGGGTTTTTTTTCAGGTGCGTATCCCTTCCCCTTTCATGCTGCTTTTCCGTGATCATTTTTCCCCCAAATTTGGCTTCTTCCCCCCGTGACATTATTCCCCCAAAACGGGGCTTGGGGAAATTAAAAATTTCCCCTTTTACATTTCTGTTGCTACTCAGGACTTGAAATAACCCATTTAAAACTACGCCCCTGACGTTCTGCCCCCCGAATTGGCACCAAAAACCAAAATTAAAAAATGACACCCCCCGGCCCGGGCGCCAGGACTTTTTAACCGCCACAGATTTAACGGGGCCCCAATCCCATTTTTAAAAACGAAAATTCCCCTTAAAAGTATTTTCCCAAAAATTTTTACTCTTTTTTAAAAGCAAGGGGAAAAAAAAAATGGCGAGGCGGGGGAAAAAACCCCGTTAAGGGATTCTCAGTGGCTTGGGGGCCTTAAAAACCCCCGCGCCACCCCGATACAGTTACTCATTCGATTAAAGGGGGAGAGATATGCGTCCCGGGGTTTATGAAAAATTGGGGGTTTGGGAGCACATTTTACAACTGTTTAAAATCGGACTGTCTCTCGGTGTTTTTAAATCTCCCCTGCCGGCTGTTTCCCCTCTGAGGAAAACGTTCCAAAAATTAAAACCCTTTTGGGGTAAACCCGTTTAACCAGATTGTTTTAAAATTTTAAAATTTAAATAAATCCCCTACGTAACCTCTCTCTGCAAGTAAATCATTCGTACCAACGCGATAAGTGGTGACCCTTTTGGCCCCCTTTCCCCCCGGGGGAAAAAAGTTAAAACCAAAACGTCTAATCACACCCAACTCCCGATTTTTTCCCAAAAATTTTCCCCCCCTTCCCCGCCAAAACGATGACCCATGACGCCGCTACAGGGACCCTAGAAACAGTATTCCAATTTTCCAGAAATACCTCCCCTTCCCCCCCCTGCACGAGGTTGGGCCCCCCGGGGTTTTGCTCGGGGGGCCCTTTTTCCCCCCCTTTTGGAAAAGGAAAATTTTTCAGGGGATAGCCCCTGGGGACAATGCATTTTTACGGGGGAAAACCGCGAGGGGCACAAAGTTTCGGCTTTTTGGGGGAAAAAATCGACGCGGAAATGCCGGAGCACGAAAGGGGGCTTTGTTCTAAGCCCTTCGGGGTCCCGAAAATTTGGGGTGCCCTTTAAAAGGGGGAATTTTTGAATTCGCGGAGCCCCCTTTTAACCCCGAAAATAAAAAGCGGGTTTTTGCATCTTCGGGGTTGGGGATGAAAACCCCCCCCCCTCTTGGGGAAAAGGGGGGGGCCGGGGCCCGCGGGGAAGAATGACTTCTTAAAAAACCTTTTTATGCAGAAAAGGCCCCCCCCCCCCCCCAAAAAGACTGTCCTGTCTGCTTCTTCGAACCGTTAGATCAGGGGGCGTTTTTTGGGTTTTGACAAAGTTCCCGGGGGGTTGTGGCCCACACCACTGCGCTCAAGTCAGGACCCAACTCCCCCTTTTTTTCAACCAGCCGCCAAGCCCCCCCCCTTGGATCTCCTATGAAAAAGTGGGAGCTGTGGGTTTGGGGTGGCCCCTTTAAGGGGGGACGCCCCCCCCTACAGGCAATTTTTCCCCCCCCCGGGGGGTTTCCACCGCCGAACCCCAAGTCAAGCCCCCCACACAGCAGCTAACCCTCTGAAACTCAAAAAGGTTGGGGGGGGTGCCAAGCTCGCAACCCCCAACCCCCTTTTTGCGACAAGTAAAAACCCCCAAAAAAAACCCCCCTAGGGGGCTGGCGGGGGGGAGGGGGTTTTCCCCCAAAACAAACCAGCAGGCTATTCGTCAAAAACCGCAAGATTAAAACCAAAAGTTCCTTATCGCCCCCGGGAAGCAAAACTCTGTCCTCCCCCCCAAAACCAAAAGACGGGGGTTAAGCTCAAAAACGGGGGAAAACTTTTCCCCTTTTTTTGCCCCCAACAACCCAAAATCCCCAGCCTATGGGTTTGAAAACAGAACTCTTTTCTAGGACTCAAAACCCTTTTTTTTTCCCTTTTTTTTTGGCTGCCGTTACCACCCCAAAATTATTGGAGCGTTTCAACCCATTATTGGAGCAACTTTCACCCTTTTAACCCCCCGGGGTTCGATTCCAGGGAAAGGGGGTTGTTAAAATGCCAGACTTCTGGGGCACACCCTAGTCACCTCCCCCCAGTGGAACAGCAGCATACCTCCATTGAAAACCCTTTTTTGGTGCTGCAGTGAATTTTGCTCCCCTCTTGGGGAATTTTTTCCAGACAAAACCAAAAACCCCTTCCCTTGGTGTGTCCCCCCCACACACGTCCACCACATCTTACGAAGGGCCCCTTGGGGTTGTTCAAAGCCCAGACGTTTGCACCCTAAATCTCATTTTTCAGTCAAAGTTTAAATTTTTAGTTTTTGCTATCGCGGGATCTCCCCCCCATAAAAAAATCCTGGAGTTCTCCTCTACTGTCTTTTTCCCCCGCAGGATTTCCCGGTAACCCCTTTTTGGGGACTACAGCCCTCTGAACTCTGGTTTGTTTTGACAGGTTTTCCCCTCCCTCATCTTCATGATTTGCCCCTGCCCCCCTTTGGAAAACAATCTTTTCAAAGCCAGACTCCCCTTTAAAAATTTTCCCCCCAAATTTTCCCAAAAGCAAGGGGGGGCATTCCCAAAAAGGGGGTTACAACACCTTGGGCACTTACGAGTAACCCCCCTGTTGGGGGGTTTTGGTTTTTGAACCCCCCCCCAAACGTTCATTGCCTTCATGCATGAGGGGTTTTCGGGGGCTACCATTCTGGGGATGTTCCTTTGGGGGGGGGGTCTTGTGTTTTTTGGGGAAACCCGGGGAAAGGACAAAATGGGGGGCCCCAGGACCAAAATTTTCGAAAGACTGCAAGCCTGGCCTCAAAAATGAACCCCCTTTTTCCCAATGTGAGTTTGGGGTTCCCAGAACTCAAAACCTTTTTCCGGGACAACCTTTCACATCCCCCAAAGGGCCCGAAACCCCCGCAGAAAAAAGTGAATGCTGTTCTACAATACAAGTTGCCATTTTAAAATCCCCCGCTCGAGGGGAATTCCCCGGGGGCCGCAATTTTTTCCGCCGGGGTTTTGTGGCCCCCAAAACCGCTGAAAAACAGTGCCCCCCTTTCCCCCGTTCTTTAAAAAGGGTTAAAAGGCAAGCGGGGGAAAAGAAAAAACGACTGGACACCTCAAGCTGGGGCCCCCATTCGAGAAGTGCAAGCAAACACTTTTTTGAAACAAAAATCTTTTTTTTCCCCCCAACCCCATCGGCCCCACTTGCCCTTTCATTTTTATGCCCGATTTTGCCATTGGAAGGGGGCCCTGCACCAAGTAATTGACGGTGGGGAATTTTAAAACCCTTTTCCCCTTTTTTTTTAAAAAATTTAGCCCAGCCAAAAAATCCTAAAAATGCTATGACCGAGAACTTCTTTTTTTTCCTAAAAGATGTAAGCATTTTCGCCATAAAACTGGAAGCCAGAGAGGGGTTTCCTTATACCCGCCCAAAAAACCGCGACTTTTGGGGTTTCCCCCCAAAAAAAAAAGACAAAAGGTCTCCCCCACCAAAACCCCCCCCTAGACCTGCTTGGGGCAATTCACAACCAAAATCAAAAATGTTCCAGGTCAAACGATTGCTGCTGAATTTTTATTTCTCAATTTTTTCTTTCAACCTTCCGGGTCCCTCAATTTAAACTTGGGGAAAATTCCGATTGGGGACCCAAAAAGATCCGGGGAATCAACACCTTTTCCCTTTACTCAGGGGAATTTCTTGGAGGGGCCAAAAACGTGGGGCCCTTCCCGGGGGGTGATTTCAACATCACTTGTGATTTCTCAAAAAGGTTTTAGCAAAACCCTTTTTTTCCCGAGCCGCACAGAGAAAAAAAATTCTCAAACCAAAGCATAACTTTCACACCCAGGGGGTCCGCCGACCGGGGGGACCTTTTCGGGGGGGGGGTTTTTTTGTGGCCCCCTTTCTCCAAAATGTTTGGGGCCAAAAGGGGGAAAACACTTCTGCCCTGCCAAAATCGAAAAACCACCGGCACACAAGATCGCCCCCTTTCCCCCCCTTTAAGGGGAACCTTCCCCGGGATTCGACCATGTCCACCTGGGGTTTTATCGAGCCCCCTTCCTCCATCCAAAGGGGTTCACATACTTCCTTCCCTGATTGGGGCGGGGGTTTTTCGGGGGTGGCCGAAGCACAACCCTCAAAGCATCACGCACACACAGTTGCAGGGCTTTTTTCACGCTGTTGGGGTTTCTCGGAAAAGGCCCCTTCCACAGCGACGCCCCAATCAAGGCCCCTTTTTTAACCCCCCTGTTCCGGTCCCTCACCCCGTTTTTTTGGGGGGGAATTTTTACAGATCCCGCACCACCATTTTTCACCCCACCGGGTAAGGGGGATGATAGAGGATTTTTCCCCGCCCCCCCAAATCGGGGCCAAAAAAAAGCCATGCAAAAGAGCGCTGGACTGGGAAAATACCAAAAAAACCCCGCGGGGCATACGCCCAGCCCTAAAGTAAAAAACCCCCAAAGCCCCCCCGCAAAAATCGCCCCCCTTGGAAACCCCCCCTTCGTCTGCCTGGAAAAACCCCGGCCCAAACCCAAAAAACGAGCAGTGGGGGGGCCCCGACTTTGTGACAAAAGGCCCCCATGAATATGCTGACCCCAAAATCCCCCCTAAGCACCAGGGAAAAACTTTAGGGGGTTTTCCCCAAAGCATCTCCACATCACCCATTCTTTTTTTCAGGGGGCTTGGTAAAAACGCCCCCCTTCAAAGTTTTTGGGTGGGCCTTTAAAGGGGATTAAAATCGCAAAAACAAGACTCTCCCCTTTTTACAAAAAAAAGGGGAAACCGTAAAATTCTCATGGATCGCTTTAAAAACCTGCCTACATTCTGAACCCACAGGGGGGTTCCGTCCCCCCGAAAGCCCACCCCAGCAGCCCCCCAAAATTTTAAAAACAAACCCCCCCCCTTTTTTCCCCTCCCCGCAACAAAACAGCCTGACCAGCGAACCAGCACCACACCCCTCGGGGCGTAGGTCCAGTTTCCCAGTCGCTATTTTTTACACGGGGAAAAGGGGGTTTCCCGCAGCTGAAAAATGCTCAAGTCAAAATGTCTCTCGGATGTTTTGAAATCTGGGGCTGCCGGCTGATCGTCCCCCGACGGATTGTTTTTCCAAAAATTCCTTCTGAAAAAAACCCTTTTTAACCAAATTGTATTAACTTTTTTAATTTAAATAAAAACTACAAAAACCCCCTCTCATCAAGAAAAACCCCTTGTCCCAAAAGCGATGGTTTTTCCCAAAAAATTTTAAAAAAATTCTATTTTTATTCTATGCTTTTTTACTTTATGGGAAAATTTTTAACTCCATTTGCCTTTTTTAAAAATAATCTTAGCCTGGTAACAAGTTATATGTAAACCCCAATTTTTTTTGGGTTACAAAATTTTTAAAAAAATATAATATAAAATTTATTTTATATTTAAAAAACTCCCAAAAAATTTTTTTTGTACACTATAAAAAATACTAAAAAAAATTTTTTTTAAGCTATGTATCAAACCAGTACTAATTAATACTTATTTTTCCCGTGATATTTTTTAAAAAATATCTTTTGTATAAAAAAAATTGATCTTTTCTTAGGGGGCCTGTATTCTCCTGAAACCCCTTACCATCTTGCGCCCCCAAGATATTTTTTTTGGTTTTTTAAAATTTTTAATTTTTCCTAAAACCCCTTCAGGGGGGGTGGTTTTTTTTTTTTCCCCCCAAAAATTTTAAAAATTCCCCCCTGGGGTTTTTTTAAAAAAACAGGGAAAAGGGGTTATAAAAAGTTCAGCCCGTCAACCACTTTCCCCAAATCCCAAAAACAAAACTACGGACAAGTGGGATAAGCCAAAAAAAAAAGCGCATGGAAATTAGAATACATTGAAAAAATTTAAAAAGAATTCGAATTCGAAGTACTTTAAAAATTTTAAAAAAAAAACTGCCAAATTTTTAAAGCTCATTTAAAAAGCATAGGAAGCCATTTTTTATTGAATTTAACACCATTTCCATTCGCCCAAAAGCTCGGGGGAAATTTAAAAATTTTTTAAAATAAATTCAATTTTAATTTTTTTTTTTGCAAAGGGGGGGGGGATTTGAAATGGGGGTCAAATATTTTCACTACGAAAAATTTTTTTGTATGTTGAAAAAGAAATAATTTTTTTTCCCAAAATTTAAAAAGAGGAATTTTTTCTTTTTTTCTTTTTTAAAAATAAATTTTTAATTTTTTTAAACAGAAACATAATTATTGAATTTTTCGGGGGGGAATAAATTAAATAAAAAAACCAAATTTAGCATAAAATTGTTTAATATAGAAAATTAAAAACTGATTTTTTGGGCCCTTTTTTCCCCTTAAAAAAAAACTGTTGTGTGGAAGCGGGGTTAAATGACGATTCTGTTACAAACCCACTTTTTTATAAATTTTTTAAAAAAATAGCCGAAATCTTCTCTTGTGCATATTTTTGCTGCAGAACACTAGAATCACTCTCTTGGCAAAGGGGTTTGGCCCTTTTTTAGGTTAACAGAAATGATATTTTAAAACACTCTGGGGAAAAAACGTCTCCGTGGGAACCAGAAATTAAAACATAAACCCGGGGCCCCACGTTAAAAATGACCAAATTAAATAAAAAATTTGTCTCAAAAAAAAAATTTTAAAACAAAAAATAATTGGGGTTTTTTTTAAACTCACAACCTTACTTGAAAATAAAAAGAACCCGATAATTTACCACAAATCTGAATTTTTTTCCCCAATCCTCCAGCCCGAAAATCTTTGAGAAATTTTTCAAAAAAAGATTGATCAACCATAAACATAGTTAATTCAATAAACTCTGTAAAAAACCGAGGAGTGACTACCCTTTAAAAAAAAAAAACGGTACTCGATCCGAAAGTCGTAAATTTCGATTTCTTATTCTTTGGGGGGGGGGATTTTCCCATTTCCGTGCAGTCACAAAATTGCCCCAAATAAGCGAATGGATTAATTTTCAATCAATTATCTTAAAAAGCAAGCAATTTTGCGCCATGACAAGACGATTGGTTAAATACCGGGGTTTCTTGTTGCTTTTGGTGTTTTTTTGGCTTGTGGCTGGAATTCTTATTGATTTTAGTCTATTTTTTGGATTTTTTGGGGGGTTAGAATTAAAAATGATTTGTTTTGAAAGATTAGGATTGGGGGGAAAAAAAGGTCTTGTGTGGGGCGAGTTAATTAGGGGGGGGGGGTTTGTAAAAGCTAACGCAATTAAATGACGATTAAAAGTTTGGATTCTCTTAAAGTGGGAACTAATGATCGGGAAAAAATTTGACCCCTCCTTAATGATACTTCCTTTTTTTTATTCAATTACTTTTTTTCTTATAAAATGTTGAAAAAAAAAGTATGAGGTTTTAATGCGGATCAAAAGATTGTGATTTTTTTCTCAACTGAATTCCCTTTTGAGTATTTACGGGGTTGAAAAAAATTATTATCAAGTTTTGAAATTTGAACTTTTTTCAAATTTTTTAAAAACTATACAAATAGTAAAATGCTTTTTAAAACTTTAACACGTTTTAAAGGCCACATTTTACCGCAAAAAGGGGGTATCGGTCGGCATCAAGAAGCAAAAATTTTAAGTACTGAAAATTTTCAATATTAATGCTTTTTAGGGCAAGTGTTTTTTCAATAAAAATCACAAACTTTTTTTCTTAAGCCAAAATATAAGATTCCGAGACAAAAAAACCCACACACATTTGACGGGGCAAATCCTTGGGGGGAAAAAAAATCTTTTTGAAATTGCGTTTTCGTCTAGGATGCTATAGAGAAACTAACCACAATCTTAAAAACTAATATCTTAACAGGAAGGGGGTTTCCCCCAAATCTTTTTCCCATTTTTTTTTGGTTAATATTTTAAACCAGTCAAACATTAGGGGGGGCTCATGATTTAAACACTTTCACCCCCAAAAGATTCCTTTGGAAACACACTTGAAATTTTTTTTTTTTGACAAAATTAAAACTCGCATTATGTTCTTTAGTGGAAGAAAACATCTTTTTGAAAAATTAAATAATTTTTTTTTTATTAAAATCAAAAATTTAAAAACTGGTAAAAAAATTCCTCGGAAAACCCTTTGGGGAAAAAAAAGCGATTTCTTTTTGCATGCTTTTTTTTGATTTTAAAAATTGTTTTTAAAAATTTTTTAAAAAATTTTAAAAAAGAAATTTAAAAATTTATTCAAAAATTAAAAATTCTAAATTTTTCCCCTTTTAAATTTTTTTTTAAAAAAAATTTGGTTTTTCCCTTTTTTTTTCCCATTTCCTTTTGGGGGGCCATAAAAAAATCTTTTTTCTCAAAATTTTAGTTTTTTAGAATAAAAAATAAAAAGTTTTAAATGAAGGGTTAAAAAAAAATTTTGCAAAATGCTCCCTAATTTTTTGAGAGTGAGTTGGGAAAATTTTTAAATATTTCATAAATTTCTTTTTTCTGCGACAACGACCACAGAACGACTTTGTTCCCCGGTAAAAAATTTCTTTCCTTTCTACATAATTTGGTCGCATTCCGCTTTCCCCTTACGTAGCCCGGGGGGACCTTTAAAAAACGGCTTTTAATCGTTGATTAATTTCCCTCCTTTCCGGTGCCGAAAAAGCATTCTCCTATAGGAGTGAATTTCCCCTTTTTTTTTAAGGTGTGACTCCCTATCAAAAGGGAAAAAAAATTTTTTAAAGAAAAATGATTGGGGGAAAAGTAGAAACCTTTTACAAGAAATTTCACCAAAAATACAAAAAAGGCCCGTTTAAAGGTTTTTTTGGTTTGGGGTTTTTTTAGTTTTTTGTTTTTTTAGGAAAATTTTAAAAATTATTTAAGTCACGATATTAATTTAAATAAATTATTATCAATTTTAAAATTTATAAAAAAAAAATTTCGGACCACCATTGGAAAAAACCCACTCCACCCCACCTCGGAAAAAAAATTGGTTTTTGCGGGGCCCCAAATCGGCTGAGAAGACCCTTAAAAAAAAACCCGAAATCAATTTTAAATGGCAAACAGGTTACTTTTGTTTTTTTTTAAAAAATTTTTTTTTTTTTTTCAGGGAAATTTTACAATAGATACCTCTTTTTTTTATTTAAAATTTTAAAAACAGTTTTTTTTGCCTCCCCGAGCTTAATATTTTTTTTTCAAAAACATTTTTTTTTTTTTTTTTTTTTTTTATAAACAAAAAATTGGTTTAAAATCCGACGCAAATTAAAAACTGGTGGGTTTTTCCTTGAAGTAAAACCCCTTGGGTTTTTCCATTCTTTTCCTTTTGACAAACATTTTGGCCCCCAAAGAAAAGAAAGTTTTTTTCTAATTCTAAATTGCATTTAAAAAACAGGGGTTTTTAAAAAAAAATTTTTAAAGAAATTTAAATAAACTTTTAAACAATAAAGGAAAAAGGAAACGATTTCCAAAAGTTTTAATATATTTTTTTACAAAGCAAAAACGGGTTTGGCCCAAAATTTCCCCATCTACTTTATTAATTTTTTAATTATTACTTTTGTACCCCTGTTATTAAAAATGAAAAATTTTTCATCAAATTTAAGGGTTTTTTTTTTGTAAAAACTTTTGGTTTAAAATTTTTTTAATTTTTAAATAAATCGGTTGGGAAAATTTTAATTAAATTGGGATTTCTAAAAGCTTCGAGCACAGTCACGGGGTTTTTTATTTAAGGTTTTAAACTCCAGGATTTAAATAAAATCAGATTTGGGGCCCCATTAAAAAGGAAAAAATTTAAAAATTTGGGTTAAAAATGGAGACAAAAAGGGTTAAGGGATATAAAATTTTTCGGGAAAAAAAAAAATTTTTTAAATTTGGGGAAAAAATTTTTAAAAATTCTTTAGTTCATTTTTTTCCCTTATAAACCACTTTTTAAAGGTCACTTTGCTTTTGCAAGAAAAGAATTTTTTTTAAAAAAAAAATTTTTAATCAATTTTAAAAAGGGATTTTTTTTTTTCCAAAAATTTGAAAAATTTTTAAAACCCTTTGTTATTTAAAAAATACTTCAAAACATTCTATTTTTGCAAAAGAAATTTTTTTTTAAAATTAAAAAAGAAAACGGGAAAAAGGTTTTTTTAAATGGGGGACGGTTTTTTTATTAAAAATTTTTTTAAGGGCCCAAAAAAAGTTTTCGTAAGTTTAGAATTTTTAAGAAAGAGCCCAAAACACTAAATTTCCCCAAATTTTTGAAATGTTTGCTTTTTTCTAAGCTTTCCCAAAAAATCCCAACAAGCAAAAATATTCCCCAAAAAATATAATCTTTAAAAAAAAAAATTTTGCCAAAGAAAACTTTTCTCAGGGTTACATTTTTAAAAAAATTCCCAAAAACCAAAAACTCATTTCAAATGGGGAAAAATTCCCAAAAAATAAATTTTCCTAATTAATGGGATGAAAAACTCTTTGAAAAACTTTTATGTAAAAAATCACGCGGGAAATTTTAACCCTTTAAAAGTTTTAAAGCAAAAAAAAAAATGTAGTTTGTTTTAAAATTTTTTCGCTTTGGGAAAA
>JAFNEN010003243.1:0-10700 GCA_019343175.1 Oedothorax gibbosus
CTAATCACGGGGCCTCCAAAAGTATCCTACTTCTTTTAAAAAGGGGGGGCCCCCACTATGACAATGTAGGGGGTTTAAATTACCCGAAAAAATAGCAAAAAGAAGATTGAACAGCACTAGGCGCAAAAAAAAACGCTATCAAAAACGAAAGGAAGTAGCTTACCGGTTGAGTCAAAATTTTCGTTTTTCAACTTCAAAAAAAATGCACAACAGTCACACAATGCTAAGGATTTATTCCTCAAGAAATTCCCAAAAGAATACTTTTTTGCCATCTCTCAGCCAAAATTTAAAATGCCCTTTTTATACCTTTTAGGCTACGTTTGAAAAAAAACCTCAACACCCCATCTGACTCATTTGAATTTAGTGAATGCGCCGGACAGAAAGGAGCTGGACCAAAAAAGATTATAATCAACGGAGAAAGGTCTGGACTATATGCGGTGGGCAAAACTTCGTACCTCGCAGGTCTTCAATTTTTTCTTGTCCATCTGGCGGGTTTTTGCTGGACGTTGTCATTTTGTAGGAGGGCATGTAGTCTGTTGATAGTGCTGGATATGACCTTCAAACATCTACACCCCTCCATTTGCGACATTAATTTTATTATACAGCACGGCCACGGGAAAAAACCAAAAGTGAAAACTCCCCGAAATTCTCCCAAACCGCCCCGCAAGCCCTTTCTGTTCAAAGCGACCCCGTCACTACAGGGTTTTGGGGGCTGGGGTGGAGAACCATTTTTTCCCAGTCTTTTTCGGAAAAAAAAATCCCTTTTTTTTCTCCAGTTTTCGATTCTGGCCAAAATCAAAAACTTGGGGGTTGGAAGGTAGTTTTTTGCAGTTTTACCTTTCCCTTGCTGCTGGGATGGAGTCCATTCACGAGGAACTTTTTGAAAAACGTCTATTCAGAGCCCCAGGGCAAGGGATCGATTGAGGTATTTGGGGGGGATCAAGTTTGCTGATAAAGCCGGGTGTTTTAACTTGGGGGTGTTTTGGTAGTTTTTCCGCAAACATTTACAACAAAAGGCCCCCCAACTTGGTTATCTTAAAGGTTGTATCACCTTCCTTGAAACCCACAAAACCAAATTTTTTTCAGTGATTATTCCCCATTTTGGACCCTCAACATCATTAATTTCTTTCGTCGCTGCTATTTCTTTTTAAAACCTTTTTTTCCAAAGGAAAAAGCAAAATAGCAAATTTCTAACTTTTCGTCCCGGGATTTCAAGAGACGGTAAATTTTAATTTCACGGTTTCTGCTTGGGGCGGGCCCCAAAAAAAACAACAACTTTGGGGAAACTCGCGTGTTTCCCCCTTGCCAATTCCTTTCCGCCGATGCAGTAAACCCCAGTTACTTTTTAAAAAAAAAAAATGACTCAGGGGTTTTTGGGTTTGCTTGGGCAACACAAAAAAAAACTTTCACTACCAATGGGCTAGTAGTGGCAACCCGTTAATTTCGTTTTTAATTTTTTTCGCCCAATAGACTACACGAGTGGCAATCCATTTTTTTTTGTTTTTAAAATTGTCGCACTAGAGCTACACGAATGAGTGGCAAACCAGTACGCACGGTTTTGGGGGGGGGGCAAAATTTTTTTTTCCCAAAAAAAAAATCAGTACCAACATGGGGCGATTGTGGGTCATTTAAAGCCCAAATACTCTTTTGGGGCCCCCCGGGGGAAATTTTTTTTTCTCTAAAAAAAAATCAGTACCCAAATGGGGCAGTTTGTGGGCCCCTTGAAAGCCTAAATATCGTTTTGGGGGCCCCCGGGGAATTTTTTTTTTTTCTAAAAAAAAAATCATATCCAACATGGGGCAGTATTTTAGGGCCCTTAAAGCCAAAATTGGTTTTTGGGGCCCCCGGGCAGTTTTTTTTTACGAAGCAAAACAAAAATTTTAAAAAAAAAATTTGTTTTATTTTTTCAAAATGAATGATAGTGGGTGTCCAGCCATTTTCAAACCCCTAAAAAATCAGAATTTAATACGCCCATCCTAAAAACGGAGTTAAAACCAAAAGTAACCCCAAACGTAAGACGGTAGAACAAAAAGAAATTTAATAGAATAAAAATAATTCGGGGGGGGGCACAAAACCGCAAAACCTGAATACCACGCAAGTATTACCACCCCCGGCGTTTGTTAAAAAAAAATTTTAGAACAAATAAATCCCACGCCCCCTAAATCCCCGAAAGAAACCCCAGGCCCCCTCCCCAAAAAAAGACGCCACAACGTTTTCCCAAAAATGCGCATCCCAAAAAAAAATTGTTTTTTCGCTCCTACAAAAGCCCAAACCTTGGCGAAGAAGTCCCCAAAATTAAAAATTACCCAAGAGACTGCTTGTCAACACAAAACGTAGAACGACAACTTTCCCCCCAAATTTGAACTCCGTTCCTTTTAAAACATCGAAAAAAAACTGTAATTTGCATAGGCCCCTTCCCCTTTTAAAATCGAAGCCACGTAAATTACGAAAAAACTTTGACTCAAAATGGTATAAAAAATTTTTTACCCCCCATGCTCTAAGAAGATTTGTAATTGTATAGCACTTTATTTTTAATCGATTCTAAAAATTCATTTTTTTCCTTTTTCCTTTATGTTTTTAAGCTTTTTTTTTGTCTTTTAAATCACACAGATTCCTTATTTACAAAATTTTCTGCGGGTGTAAAAAAAAAAAAGGTTTTAATCAATTTAAAAACCTTGATTTAAAAAATTTTAACACCCAAATTTTATAGGAATTTGGGGCCCCATACTTACTTTTTTTTTATAAAAAATAATAAAATCCTTTAAAAATTTAAAAAAAAAAAAATTTTTCCCTTTTTTTGAAACAACAACAAAAAAACCTACCAAGGTTGGTTGTAAAAGCTTTATTGTTCGTCGAGGGCGCTTACTCATAATCCATTGTAAAAAAGTCTCTCAATGACGGCGGTTTAAAACTTTTTTAAGTGGATCCATCAATTTTTTTAGAGAAAAGGCCAACTAGGGACCCCCGGAAAATTTGGGTTGTCCCCCCAGAGGTAGTTTGGTAGGGGAAATTTTGGAGGATTTTTGCGAAAAAAGGAAAATTTAACGTGCACCAGCCCCCCCAAAACCCATTAGCGTAAACAGGGGTCTTCGGCCGGCAGGCCCAACCTGCAAGCTTAGGGATGCCGGCCCAAACCCTTTCCAAAAACCCGGGCTATCCCGACCCAAAACCTAAAAAACCTACACAAATAAATAATGGGGGTTCAGTTATTTGCTTTTGTGTAATTTTTGGTTTTTTTAAAAAAATTCGCTTGTACGATTTTATAAAAATGCCTTTTGGAATAAAACGTTTTTTTTTGCAATAAATTTTTTTCTTTAATTTTAATTGAAAATTCCGGCGCAATTTTACTTTTTCCAAAGGTTGGTTGACCCCCCAGGTTCTTCGGTAGGAGGGTTTTTTTAAATTTTTTTAAACTTTTGATAGCAGCCCAAAATTTTTTTAAAAAGGAGGGGAAATCTAGGTCCAAGAATCCCCCCCCTGATTTATTTTTTAAAATTTTTTATTTTAGAAAAAACAAAAAACAACTTTTTTTAAACCCCCAAATTTAGGGTTTTTCGTTAAATTTGAAGTGTAATAATTTTTAAAAAAAAAATTATTTCCTGTTAATGTCCATAAACTTTTAAAAGGGTAGAGGGGGGGGGGTTTTTAGGGTGGAAAGGAGAGCCCAGAGAGTTAAAGAAAGGGGGGGGTCATAAATTTTTAAAAGTCGAGACCCCTAAATAACTTTTTTTTATTTGACATAATTTTATTTATTAAAAAATAAATTTGGTTTTTTTGTTTTTAAAATTTTCATTTTTTTTTAAAGTCCGTTTACTTTTAAAATCCTGGAAACCGGGGAAAAAAAAACTTTATAAGGATAAAATATGGGGAAAAGCACAGTTTGGAAATTTAGTTTAAATAAAGTCCCTTTAAACCCACAAAGGGCTATTGGCGACGGGGGACGGGTGTCTAATTTAGAACCAATATCAAAGGGGCGAGACGACAAACAAAACACCAGTATTGAAAAATTGGGAAAAAGGTTTTTTAATTTGATATATCGCGAATTTTTGCCCTAAATTTTTGACATAAATTACTAATCAAATTGAGGATTTTTTGGTTTTTGGGGAAAAAATACTAGACCCACACGAATTGTTAGGCGGGGCCCCGGGGTTTAACCACAGACAAAAGACGAGGCCCGGGATACAAAGGGATAATGGCCCCAACACAAAAATAACCCCGTCGTACGAGTAGGGTAGAAGGACACCGTACTCGGTTTTGGATTTAGAGTTTTTGGGGTACGAAATTTGACGTTTCCCCCCTATACCTTAATTTACTATCGGAAAGTATTTTTTTTTCCTTTTAAGAGGCAAAAAACGGGAAAAAACTCGGGGAGGAAGGGAATTTTAGTGTCTGGCCTTTTTTCCCCCCACAAACTTTTTGGTTAAAAATAATAAAAATTACTTAATATGAGGGTTTTAAAACAATACTTATACGAAAAAAGGGAACTTCTGTTTTATGAATTGCCGCCTCAAACGTTTTTCAGCCCAAAAGGTCCACCTAAAAATATCCCATAGAGGTGTGCACGTGAAATTTCCCAAGGGGCCCAACCCCGCGACGACGATGTTTTAAAAAAGCCATTCGCCCCTTTTGGGGTAAGCAGCATGCATATTGTTTAAAATTCCACTTTCTTGTCCCAAAGAAAAATGCCTGTTTAAAAAATGGCACGTAGGGGTTTGGCCCGTGGCTGCTTGTTTTCGAGAGCACCTCGGTACGCGGTCAATGGAATCTGCCGTGTTAAGGGTTGAGACGTCCCCTTTTTCTTGCACTGGAAGAAACCTTTTACAAAAAAATAAGGTTTTCCGGCCGGCTCAAAAAGGGGATCGCTTCGTAACGAATACGGTGTGGAAAACACATTAAACCGATATTGTTTGTTTTTTTGTGTTTTTGTTTTATCGCAGAGAAAAAAAAAGGGGACTTTTCTTCAAAAAAGGGGACGTTTCCCCAAAACAGCCCCCACAACCCCAAAAATATGCGCTTTTTCACGTCTGGTGGCAACAGATCTAGAGGTATTTTTTTTCTTGTCCTTAGGAATAATTTTTTTGGTGATAATATGACGAATTTTAAAATTTTTCCAATATAAAGAAAAAAATGTTTTAATTGCAAAAATTTTTGGAAAGGGTATTTCCCCCCCCCCGCGTTTTTTTTGATTTTTTTTCTTTTATCGTTTGTTCCGTTTTTTATGTTTTTTTTTACTTGTAAAATTTTGGTACCGAACCCCTGGAAGATTTTTTATTTTAAATACAAAAAAAAAACCTTAAAAAATTCTGTTTTCAAAAAAAGCAGGTTTAATCCGAATCTTTTTTGGCATTTGACTTACTTTTTTTTAATTCGATATTTTTTTTTTTCGCCGTCTTTTTTGAATTTGCAATACTATAATTTGGTTTTTAGTCGCTGTAGGTTTAAGAGAAACTAATTTTGTCGGTTTCAAATTAACGGGTTTGAAAATAAAAAATCAGTCAACCTCGTTTTAAAAAAAAAAAAAACAGAAAAGGGGAAAAAGGGGGGGCCCACTTAAAAAAAAAACAAAAATGTCGCGCTGATCAAAAAAAAAACCAGAAAACAAATTTTTGCCTGGGGGGCCCAAAAGGTGGAAGTCTTATTTTTTCCTCGCTACTCTTGAGGCAAGAGGGGGAGCCTCGAACCTTTAACCCCCAAAGGCGAAAACCCTGTTGCCTCATTGGGATACGCTCATAGTTTGAAGAAAATAGAGATGTTTGGGGGCCGAAAAAAAGGGGAAGCCATCAGAAAGCCCCCAACCCCCCAATAACCCCAAAAAAGGGAACCCCCATTTAAAAGTTAGTTCAATATAAAAGCACATTTTATTTTTTGACACTTTGCTACGCTACGGGGTGCACTTTGTTGCCGCGTCATTTGTTATAGGAATACATTATCGAAAACCCCTTCTAACAGTGTCCGGGCCCTTAGAAGTTAAAGGGTTTTAACGGTGAAAAAATTAAAAAAAAAAATTTTTGAGCATTGTAGGCTGTTGCACGAGATTTCATTCAGAAGATTTCAATTTTTCCCTTTACCAAAAAAAAAAATCCCCATAATTTTAGAAAAGTTTTTGTTTGGAAATTTAAAAAACCCCCAACGATGTAAAACCTATACAAACTCCATTTAGAAAAACGCCAAAAGGTCGCCCAAAAACGTTTTTTGGGGGAAAAAAAAGCGATCAATTTTAATTTTCCGGCAAACCGTTTTGGGTTTTTTTTGCCCGGGGGGATCTCCACCCCTTTTCTTAAAATTTTTGGGGTAAAATACATATTTTAGCTTCGCGAAGTCACTTTAGAGCTTCGTTAAAAAAACCGCTTTGCAGTTTTTCGGTTTGCAAACCCAATGATGTTCCGATTTTGTGTTGTTGTTTTGAATTTGGGGTTTTTTTTTAAAAACATGCCACCCGGAGGGGAAAAATAAAAAAAAATGTTCTTAGTTTTTACGGTTTCGTTTTCCAAAATTTGTTTGTAGTTTAAAAATTAATGTTTGGCTTTTTGCTTTATTTTGGGGTTTTTGTTTTGGCTTTTATTTTTAAGCTGTTTTACATCGCCCCAAAAACAATAAAAAAGTTGGTCCTTACGTTTTTTTTTGGTTTCCCGGGTTTTTAAATATTATTCGTGGTTTAAAAAGATTTGGACTTTTTTTTTAACAGGAAAATTTGTACGCTCTTAATTTTTTCCACTGAAAAATTTTAGTTATTCATTTCTTTTTATGTCTTTTTTGGAATTTTTGTTTTTTTAAAAGAAAATTTGAAAATTTTTAAATTTTGATTTTTTATTGGGGAAATTTTTTTTAAAAAAAAATTCAAAAATTTTTTTTTTTTTTTTTTTTAAAAAAAAAGAAATTTAAAGGGTATTTAAAAAAGATGGGGAATTTAAACTGGAACACTGGTTCATGGAAGTATAGAAAGGGGTTTAATTTAAGGAAAAAAAACGAAAAATTGGGTTACACGGATTTCACCCCGGAATTTTAAAGTTTTGTAGAAGTAATGACATTTTTTCCCAAAATTTTTGGGGAAAATTTTTTTTATATATTTTTTTTTTTTTTATTTTTTGGGGGTTATGTTTTTAAAACATGCTAAAAATTTTTCAATGGGGTTTTTAAAATTTCCCCCAAAAAAAAAATCAACCATCGCAGTTTTTGGGTAGCGTGACCTTTTTTTAAAAAACAGGTTTTTACATTTTTTAAAAGAAAACCAAAAAACCAAGAAATCGCGTTTGAGAGATGACCCCAAAAAAAAATTTCATTTTAAAATTTAGATTTTAAATTTTTGATTAACGGGCAAAATGGGGATTACACGCGAGCCAAAAAAATTTTGACAATGACTTCATTTAGCTGTGGTCATTCCGCCAATTCAAACCCCTTTTCGGCAAAATTTACCTCACCGTCTCAGATTTTGCTGAAATTTTTGGGAAAACCCCTGGGGTTTATATAGATTTGTTTTAAAAGAAAATTTTTTTTTTACAAATTGATCCGTTTAAAAAATAGGCCCCTTTAAAAGTTCAAAAAAGGTCAAAAAACCCCATCCGAAAAAATTTTAAAATTTTCCCCCCAGAAGCTTTCCAATTTTAACTAAAAAGGGGGGTGGTGTCATCTGAAAGAAATTTTATAAATTTTTAATGTAGTAACACACTTAGGATATAGAAAATTTTATTTAAATTAAAAATTTAATTAAATTTTAAAATTTTTAAATTTTTAAAAAATAAAATAAAAAAAATTTTTTAAAATTTTAATCAGAATAGTTAGGACTTTTCAAAAAAAACTGACAAAAATTTAGAGGGGATAGAAGGGGTTTTATTAAAAAAAAAATTAAAATAAAGCTTTTTTTTATAAATTTAAGGGGTTTTAAAAAAAATTTTCAAAAATTTTTAAAAAATGACCTAGAGGTTTCCTAATAAATTTAAAAAGGTTTTAATGCATTTTACACAATTTAAAGGGGCAATTTTAAAAAAATAAAAAACATTCAGAATAGAAGATTTTTTAAATTTAAAATTTTTAATTTTAAAATTTTTTTTTTTAAACCCTACTTAAAATTTTAAAATTTTTTTTTATGAATATTGGTTTTTAAATTTGTTTTTCATTAAAAAAAGTTTTCCAGGAGGGTTTCCAATTTTTAGGGGGTAAACCGTGGAGGTTTTTTTACAACAATTTGTAAGACATTTTAAGTAAAAATTTGAATAAAAAAATTTTAAAAAATTAAATTCAAAAAAAAAAGAAAAAAGGGGAGCTTTTTTTATCATTTTGTTAGTTTTAATAATTAGCTTGGAAAAACACAAGAATATTTAAAATTATTTTTTTCCTTTTTTAATAAATCGAATGAAACCCCGAAGAAATTTTTTATTTTAGTTTGAAAAACCCAAATTTGTTTGGAAGACATCATTTTTAAGTAGAACATAATTCTTCCGGGGGTCACGGTTTAATTTTGCTAAATTCCAAATACTGACACCCAAAACACAGGTTTTTTGGAAAGAAATGAGTGGCCCAAAGGGTGAAGAAAAGTTTTTTTTACCCATCAAGTTGGTTTTTCCAAAAATAACCGGCCACCAGTTCCTGCATACACGAAAAAGATTTTAAGTAAAACAGAGAGGCACTTTCAGCCACCCCCCCCATGGTAAAGGGCCCGGACGGAGTTGGAGGCTAGTAAAGAAACTTTTTTTCACCCCTTTGGGCAGCTGCGACTCCGTTATTTTTAAAGGTCTTAAAAAATTTTTGGGGAAAAAGAAACCTACCACAGGGTTTTTGCCGAATTTGGAAAACCTCCAAAAGGTTTTTAAAATTGCTGATCAAGGTTAATAGGAAAACATTTTAAGAAAAAAAATCTTCAGTTTTGATTTTTTTTGCAAAACCCCAAATTTTAAACCAGAATTTTTTTTACCCAAAATATTGTTAAAAAAAAAACCAAATTTTGAAAATAATTTTTTAAAATTTTTTATTTCTTTTTTTTTAAAAAATTTAAAATTTAATTTAAATTTTTAAAAAAACTTTTTTAATCGAGTGTGTTTATTTATTAAAATTTTTTATAAATTGCGTAAAAAATAAAAACTTTTAAACCTTTTTTAAATTTATTTTGGAAAACCCCCTGGGGGTTTTTAAAAAATTGTTGATAAAAATTTTTAATAAAAAAATTATTTATGAAACACAACTTTGTTTTAATTTTTTTATCAATAAAACCCCTTTACCCAACTGAATTTGTCAGATATGGAAAGAGTCCTAATATTCATGTAAAAATTTTTAAATTTTTTAAATTTTTTTTTTTTTAAAATTTAATTTTAAAATTTTTTTAAAAATTTTTAATTTAAATAAAATCTTCTATATCCTAAGTGGGACATATCTTAAAAGTTAACAAATCTCTGTCAGATGACACCTATCCCAGGTCTCTAGTTTTTTGGAAAAAATTTAGGTCCCAATTTTTAAAATTGGTCGGATGCGGTTTTTTCCCCAATTTTTTTTTAACTTTAAAGTGCCATTTTTTTTAAACGGTCAATATTTGTAATAAAAATTTTTATTCAAATAATATAAAAACACTATGGTCCAAATTTCAGCAAAATCTGAGAGGGGGATTTTTTAAATGAGTGTGTTGTTTTGACGTGGATGATCCTGAAAAATTTAAAATTTGGATAGTGAGAAAAAAACCCTCCTAAACATATTAAAAAAGTATTTTGAAATGTATAATAAAACAAAATTGTTTATTTCCCTATAAAATTTTTTTTTTCATAAAATAAAAATTGTATGGGCAAAATTTTAGACACAAATCGGTTTATGCAATTTTAAAAGTAGTTAAGGGCCAAATTTTCCCCATTTTTTTTTGAGGAATTGTAATCCCATATAACATCACAAAATAGGGACTTTTTCTTTTGCACTTTTGTACAATATAAGTGTCACCTCTTCAAAAACGACAAAAAAAAAGTTTAGGGAAAAGGCTGCACTTTTCATCAAGAAAAAAGACTAATCATGTCTCTAAATCTACGAATTATGAAAAACTTTAAAGGGGATGATGTAGGCATTCGGTTGTATTTTGAGATGTTTAAAAGTACAATTGAAAAAAATAGAATTGAATAAAAATTTTTTTATCGGGTTTTTATAGTCTGTTTGGCGTAAAATGAACCAATATTGTTTTTAAATTTTTAGTTTTCGGGTATATCTGTTTTTAAAAAAAAAAAATTTTCATTAAAAAATACAATTCATTTAATAAAAATGCGAAAATGCCCAAATCTATTTTAAAAAAGATAATTTGTATTTGTGTCTAAATTTTGCATCTACAATTTTTTATTTTATGAAAAAAAAAATTGTTATAGCAAATAAAACAAATTTTTTTCAATTAAACATTTTAAAATATTTTTTTAAATGTTAGGTTTTTTTGTAATTCTACTACAAAATTTAAATTTTACGCTAAGAAGTTAATGTCAAAACTTTTTCAGCAGTGTAGTATTGAATTAAAAAAGTTTTTATGCAACAAGGTGGAAAATAACTGTGGATTTTGTAGTTTTAAAATGTGGATTTTCACGAGTAGGTACGAGCGAGTGAAATAATGACATGTTTTTTAAAAAATTTTTCTTTCACCTGTTTCTACACTTTTTTATAATTAGTGAAAAAAAAAAATACATTTGGGTTTAAAAAAATTCAGTGCTAATTTTTTTTCGTAAAAAGATCGGCATCGATAAATCTCG
>JAFNEN010003244.1:0-12979 GCA_019343175.1 Oedothorax gibbosus
ATTAACCTACTCCCAAAAAAAAACTCAAAAAATCCTCCCCTGCACTAAACCAAATCCTGGAAAACAGGGTAACCCGAAACCAAAAACGTGGTAAAACTAAAAAAAAGGACAACAGTGAAAAATTAAATTTAAGGGTTTAAAAAACGGGTTTTAAATTTTTAAGGCACGTTTCTTGTAAATGCCCCAATCTTTTTATTACGTGCACTTTTATTTAAACATTAGGCATTTATTTTGTTTTTTGTTTTAAACCCCCCAAAACAGGAAAAATTTTCGGACTTTGAAAAGATGAAAACTAGGGGACAGAAACAAAATATTTTTCAATTACTACTCCAGGGCCTTGCAACAGTTTTTACTTTTTTTTCCTGGGAAAAAAAAGGGACAAATTTTCTTCAAAAAAGGGACTTTTAGGGACCTATTTTTTTGACAATAATTTATATAGAAACAATTTAAATACAAAATGTTTAATTAAATACAAATAGTAAATGAAAATTATCAAAAAAAAAACCCCCCTTTTTTTTTTTCAAATTTTTTTTAAAGGGTGCTTGGGCTGGTTTCAAAGTATTTACAAGAATAAGCTGTTCAATTAAATTAAAAAAATAGTTTAAAAGGGTTTCCTTAAAGCTAGTTATAAAATAAATAAGCTTCAAAAATTTAAAAAATTGTGCTTAAAAAAGGGAAATTTTGAAAAAATTTTTGTTGTCCCTTACGAAACATATATTCCCACCCTGTGAAAAACTTGGGACATATTTAACAAAAAAATTTTAGGGGGCTTTTGGGGAAAAAACTAGTTATCATGTGCCTTTTCTTTTTCTTTTTTTTCTTTCCCCAAACCAGCAAAAATTTTCCTTTCCCCTTTCTTTTGACACTACCCCTTTACTGCCCCTTCTAACATTGTTTTGGCCACTTGGTTTTTTGCAAGTTTCTTTTGGGATAGGGCCTTTTTTCATTTAATATTCGCTTTTTGAATAAGGTCACCCAAACCCGCTTCCGTTTGAAGACCCTCTGAACCTCTGGCTGTTTTTTTATTTTGGTTCCAAAATTACTATTTTCCAAGTTTGAAGCTTTTCCGCTTCAATCTTGGCTTCTTTTCCTGTTTTTTTTTTCCTTTTCAGTTTTTTTCCGCCCTTTAAAATTTTTTTCCTCCTCTAGGTATTTTTTTGGAAATTTTTATATCCCACTCTTCCCAAGCTTCAAAAAAGTTCTTTAGTTTTTTTTGGGAAATTAAAATGGGGGCTTATTACCCAAAACCTTTTTCCCAAACCATTGGCAACGTTTAAAATTCTTTTTAGTGATCGAACTGAAAAAGGCAATCTATCGTCCGTCAAACACACCAATGGGAAAAAAACCCCCTTTCAAATTCCGGCATTACCGGGGCGATAAAGCCAAAGAACCCTTTTAAACCCCAAAGTTTTTTGGGGAATTTTTAAATTTCCCCTCGGCTGTTTTAACTTTTTGAGAGCTGACCCCTTTAACGGCAAACCCCTGCTTCTCATGACATTTTTCCCAAAATTAAACAGAACCCTCACCTGATTTTTCGTTTAAAATCAAAAGGGGCAGGCAATAAAGCGGCCATAAGTTTAACTTTTTTTGGGGCGGGTGTTTATTTTTCGGGTCTTAAACACCTAAATTTTTTAAAAAAAAAAACCTGAAAAAAGGAAAAGGTTTTTTTCTCCAGAATATATTTTCCCGCGGGGCGGGTACGATTACGTTTTTTGTAATGAAAACGGGCCCTTTTCTGCACTTGACACTTGAGCTAATAGACTATCAAGATCATCCCCAAAGTACTATTTCCTGTACGGGGAAAAAAGATTTTTTGCCTGAAATCTTTTTTCCGAAATCCTTCCGCAAAATTTTCACAGCCTTTTTTTTAACAGGGAAGGGGCCCATGATCCATATAATTAATCTTTTATTTTCTTGGAAAAAACATGCCAAAGGGCTCGTTTTTCGGGGTATAACCCAGAAAACCCTTGAAAAAAACCGGCACTAACAAAAATTTAAAATTTGAGTTCACCCTTTGATTGTCGATTTCTTTAGGGGGAGGAAAAATTTTCGCTTAAAAAGCTTTTGGGCCTTTGTAATTTTCCCTTTTTTTCAGGGGTACAAACTTAAGAAAAATTAAATTTCTGAAACCCCAATTCCCCACAATCGCTGTGCGCCCGCTTGGGGGGGATTGTTAACCATCGGAGCTAACGTGCTTTAAAAAAGCAAACTTTAGGGAAATTCCACTGGTCAAAAAATTAAAACAAAAATCTTCCCACCGGGCCCGGCCAGCCCTTTAAAAAAAACTATACGGGGAAAAATATAATTTTCTAAAGGCATCCAAAGCCAAGCTCTTCAAGCCCTTTTTGAAAAGCTTGTGTCCCCTTGTATATTACAGAACCCAAAATTTACGAGACCTTTTCCCCCCGAACTGCCTTTACTCCTCGTTCAAAGAAGGAACCTTTCTGGTTTTTTTTTGGGGCCCGCCCCCCAAGCATTAAAAATTTTACCCCGGGGGCCCAAACCCGGCATTATCCAACCCCTTAAGAAAATGAAGGTTTTGGGACTGTTTCGGCTGTTGCATAAACCAAGAAAAATGTTTCTAGGTGAAAATTTTCCAAAATTCCTTTTCTTTTCTTCCGCCCAATTAACGAACTCCCTTTTGTAGCTCCTTTACTCCAGCATTTGGTTTTCCTCATAAAAAAGTAATGTGAAGTATGAAGAACCAATATCTTTTTAAAAATTTTTTTCTGAAGTGTGGCCCAAGGGGGCCCCGTTTAAATGAGATAACCCCTTTTGTGGGGTTTAAAAACTAAATTCCTGGGAAACTGAAACCAGGACGGGGAAACATTGCTCAAAAAACAGGGGCAAAAATCTTGACAAAAATTGGTCGGTATTTTTCCCCTTAAATCATTTTAAAAACACCAAATAAAATTTTCTCCCGTAAAACAGAGTTTTTTAAACCGCTATACAACGAAATTCCAAAGCTTAAATAAATCTTTGTTTGCCCGAAATTTGAATTTTTGGTTCCCATCAATTTTTTTCAAAAACACATTTTTTTGTGCCTACCCTGTTTCATAATGCTGCCAAATTATAATAGAATCCTTTAACAGTAAGAGGAGGTTCTGGCAAAGACAAAAAAGAAAACCACTATCTCCACGTTTTTCCCCCCCAAACAGAAATCTTACCACCCACTGAATCTTTCCTTTCTAGCCACTCCTTTTAAAATTTTGCTTTTCCCCTTTTTAAATCTAAATTCCCTAAAAAAAAAAAATTCTTTTAAAGGGAATTAAAGGGCCCCAACCAATAAAAGGCATATCTAAATTTCAAAAAAAAATATTAAATTAATTTACTTCCTATTTGTCGCCAAAGTTAAAAAAATTCACTTTTAAGAATATACTTAAAAGCTCGGGTTTGGGTTTTGTATTTTATAAAAAATATTTTAAAATGAAAAAATGTATTTTAAAAAATTAAAGTGGTAAAAATAACTAAACTTTCTTTAAAATTTTCGTTAAAAAAGGTTTTGTGATAGTTTTTGATTCCCATAGGAAATTTAAAATTTTAATTTATTTTTAATCCGATAAAAAAATTATTAAACTAATTTTTAAATTTAAAAAACCATTGTCACATATAAAAAAACCCTATCAAATATGGGTTTTATCTTACAACAAATAATTTTTGAGAACGTTAATGACAATAAAAAATGACATGGGGTTTCAAAAGATCAACCAAAAGACAAATTTAAAATTTAAACATGGGTTAAAACGCCTTATAGAGGAAACCCAAACCCACTCGCCAAAACTATCTTTAGCCGGCGATTCCCGCACAAAAACCGCATAAATCGATATACATAATTAAAGTCTTTTAAAAAAAAAAAAAAAAATATTTCCCAAATAAATTTTAAAACTTCCCTTTAAAAAAATTTCTTAATATAAAATTTTTTAAAACTTAAATTTTAAAAAAAAGTGGGGACTGGGCAACTAAAATTTCCCAGGTTTTAAAGGGGGGGGTTTTTTGGGGCGTTTCCTTTAAATTTTTCGCCAAACCAAAACGGAAAGAATGTCGCCAAGGGGAAAAAAGTCGTTGGAATATTCACATGGGAAAAAAAAATTAAACATTAAATAAAAACAAAAAAACCCTAAACGAACAAAAAATTTAAACCAAAAAAGACAGGGGTTTCCCCAAAAACAAAAAAAAAAAAACTTTCTATTGGAAATAAAAGAGAAATTGTTTTCGCCCCCCCTTAAAAATCGCCAAATTTGCGCCCAAACCCCACCGGACCTTATTTTAACTAAAAATTAACCTTTCTATAATTTTTGTTTTGTCCCGGGGTAAATTCCAGCTTTCCCTTTAAAATTTAAAAATCCTATGCTTTTAGGCAAAGGCAAAGTACCGGTTTTGGGGGTCGGAAACGGGTCAGGGGGGCGGTTTTGTTTTTGTTAAAACCATATGGCCCCCGCAAATGGAAGGGGGAGGGCTTCCATGCGGTAGGCTTAATTTTTCCCCCCAAAATGGGGGAAGAAATAAAAATTTTTTGAATAAAAACCCTTTCCTTTTTGGTTTTTAAGGATTAACTAGGAAAAAAGACTAAATTCGACGAAAAACAAGGGAAAGGGTTGGAAAAAAATTTCAAAAAAAAATGAAAAAAAGGGGTTTGTTTCTATTTCGCAATTTTCCCCCGGGGGCGCGGCCAAAACCTTTTGGTGGAAAAATTTTGAGCAAAAAATTTTGGGGTTTAAAACCCTTTTAAAACCTTTTTTAACTTTTTCCTAGTAGGGGCCCTTTTTCGAATTAGGGAAAAAATTTTGAAAACGAAATTGGGGGAGGGAAACTTTTTGGGATCGTTTTTCCCTCCACCGGTTTTTCCCCCCTAACAAGGGCATAAATCTGTGCTGCGCTCTGGGGTCGCCCTGCACGTTTTGGTACTTTTTTTACCCCGGGGGGTCCCCCCGCAAAAACCCTTTGGGCCGGAAAGAGTTTTCCCCTTTCCCAGCGGGGCTTTTAAAACACACAAAAATGTAACCCATTTTGGGGAAAAAAAAAAACGCACATTTAAACTTGAAAAAAGGCCCCTTTTCACGAAAAACCTCGGACCCTTTTTTGGGACTTTTTAAAAAAAGGGGAAAAAATTTTTGTTTAAAAAAGGGACCAAAAAAGGGAAAAGGGAAAACCGGCAATCAATAAGTCAATAAATTTTTAAAAAAGTATAAAGTAAAACAAAAACAAAAACCCAAAAAAAGTTAAAAACAATGAAAAAGGGTGGGAAATTTAAAAACGTTGGGTAAAAATCGGAAATTTTTTTTATATCCATAACTTTTTAAAAATGTTCTTAAAACCGATAAAAAAAAAAACAAAATCGATTTCACCAAACGTTTGGCAAAAAAAAGATTCAAAGAAAAATGGAAAAATTTAATTAAGTTTTAAAAATTTTCGTATTTTTTCTATCCCCCATAAATTTTTTTTTAAAAGGGGGTTTGGGGGAAAAACCCAAAATATAAAACAACATGGATTTTACCAAAACTATCGTTTTCAAAAAAATTTTTATTGCAAAAAGGAAAAAATCCCTAGCTAATTTTTAATATAAAGGTTTGGGGATAATTCTTTTTTTACTATCCTCCATAAATTTTTTTTAAGGGGTTTTTTTGGGGGAAAACCCATAAAAAAAGGGGAACCCAAAATGCGTTTCCCCCAGAACTATCGTTTTCGCAAATACAATTTTTTTTAAAACCATTAAAAATTCCCCCAATTTGTAGAAAAAAAATTCTCCAAATTTTTTATTTCCCACAGCCTTTTAGTTTTGATTTTTTAGAGGGGTTTAAAACAGACGGGCTAAAAGTTTGGGGAAAAATGTTTTAGAAACAGGGCCCCCCCAAAAAGTGTAGAAAACACTAATACAAAATCAACATTTTCGTTTTCGCCCCTCTAAATACTTTCTTCCAAAAAAAAAAACAATATAGATTTTCCCTTTCCATAAAAAAATAAATTGAAATCAACAAACTAAAATATATAATTAAAATCATAAAATTTTCACATCCCTGGTCCCCAATCCCTTTACAATAAAATCTCTTTAAATTTAACCGCTCAAAATTTTATTTCCCAAAAATCAATTCATATAATCCTTTTGCAGCGGGAAAAACAAACCATAAAAAACTAAAAAAAATCCGGGTAAAAATGATAAAAGTGGGAAAACGAACTCACTCCGTGACGGGGAGGAAAGTTTCACGTTTCTTTCTAGCACAAGGGGTTTTTATATGTACAACAATTAAATACTAACAGGGGTATGCAAATTGGGAAAACTCAGAAAAATAAAATAAAAAAAACTTATGCTAAAATGGAAGTTTCGAACTGTTGAAATTAAGGTTTTCAAAAATTCAACACAAACGTTTCACAATTTTATTTAAATTTTTCAGAAAATTCTACTTTAAAATAAAATTATTCCTTTTTTTTCCCAAATAAATGACTAATGATTTTTAAGTCTTTCTTCCTTAAAAAAAATATTCTATAGATCAATATCTTTACCAAGTCACTAAACTAAAATTTTAATTAGAATGCAATTTAATTTATAAAATGGTGGGTTTTTTTTTATAAAAAGGGGAAAAAAAATTGGGGAAGTTTACAAAATTAGAAACAAAAACTAAACCTTAAAATGGAAAAGAAAAATGTGCAAAACATTTTACAGCTTGTTAACACAAGCCATTTAATAATTAAATGATATCGGGAGGGTTAATTTCTCTTTTAGCAAATAGTGGTAGGGAATGTGCCCCAAATATTTTACCTGTTTTCTTTCGAGGGCACAGCTATGATATAATGGCTGGTCTGTTTTTATTGGTACTTGGCAAGTTTGAAAACTAAAGCAAGGTTTCTAACATATCAGCTCAGAATCTAATAGAAGGGTGTTTACCACATTGGGATTTTAGTTGCTTGGCAACGAAGGGAAAAACGCCAAATCGAGACCCCATTACATCAAAAATTCCTTTTGGAAAAATTACTTTAATTATTTTTGGGCTATATCGAGGTCTAACTGACAGAAATATTTGATGTTTCTTGAAATTTTATTTTAAAAAGAAAGTTCAATCAGAAAGTAAAAATAAAATTCAACAGATAGCTAATTTTGTGTCAATTTTACCAAATTAAAAAGAAAATTTTGAAATTCGCTGTCAATACCAAATAGAAAAATTATCAATTAATTATATACATGGATATTCAAAATATATAGGTATATAAAATTATTTTACAGGCTCTATGATGTAATTCTATTATTAAAATATTATTATCAAACTTATATTATATTAAAATTTATATACGAGTGCATATTAATGCAGAACATCATTCCAAAAAGTTGCCACTCGCTCACATATATAATTCAATTACAACTCTTAACTCAATAGTTTTTAAAACTTATTTTACTTTAGAAATTCACCTTTTTAAACTGAGAATGTGCATTGGAAATTAATGATTGATCTTAGGCAAGATTACATACAATTTATAGAAGTAACAGCATAAATTCGAATTTAGGGATAAACATGATCTTTAGTCAACCCAAAAAGTTTTTGGATAACTCGATTCAAAAAACCCCTTTTGATTTTTGGGCTTTTTCCCGTCGTTAGACCTCCAAAAAAAGTGGGAAATTAAACAAAACCCTTTTTCTCTCTTTGCTTTCAGTTTTGGGTCTATTTTAAATTTTTTGCAGCAGACGATGTACAGTAAAAACCCATCATAAGTTTTTAAGTCCCCAATCCCAAATGTCCCCAATGCATGCTTATTTTTAAAACCCCTAAAAAAAATATTTAAATAAAATTTTTTTTTTAAGATTGTAGTTTTTCAATATTTGGGGTTTTTTTTGGGCTTTTTAAACATGGGCCCATTTTTTTTAAAATTGGGTCTTTTTTTAAAAAAAAAAAGGGAAAAGTTAAGGTTTTAAAATAAAAATTTTTCCCAAAAGCAAATTGGCTTTTCGCAAAAAATTTTGGGTTAAATAACAATTGAGGAATTATTTAAAAATTTGCACGAAAAAACAAATAACAGCAAACCTTTTTTGCTGATCAGTTTATCAAATTTTTCCCCCAAATGGATTATGAATCATTTAAACATTTTTTAACCCCTCATTACCCCAAAGAAAAAGCAAAAAAAATTTAGGCAAAATTTTTTTTTAAAAAACATTTTTTCCCTTTCATTTGCAAAAATAAAATGAAATTTTTAAAAAAAAAAACAAAAAAAAAAATTTTTTAAAAAAGTTTAATTCCTTGAATTTTAAAAGTATAGTTTTTATCTACACGGGGTTTTGCTGTTAGGTTATTTTTAAAAAGATTAAATCATTAATATATTTTTTTGGGGGAGATATTCACCCGGAAAAAGGGGCATAAAACTGCACTATTATCCACATGACTTTTGTTCCCAAAATCTCATTTAAATAAAAAGGGAAATAAATCCTCTAGATCAGGGGTTTCCCCCCAACCTGGGGGTCGTGCCCCCAAGTGGGCGATTTTGTTATCAAGGGGGGCAAAAATCTTGAGGGGCGATGAGTATTAAAAGGGGGAAAATTAAATAATTTTGGGTCCTTTGTACATTAAAACCTTTTTCCAACCTTTAACCAAAAACCCAATTTTTTTATTTTAAAAAACATTTTTAAAATTTTTCTAGAAACCAGTAAAAATATTTTAAATTATTCACTTTTTGTTCTTAAAAAATATGTGTTTTATTTTTTTTTCTATTTTTTTTTTAAAAGTGACACCGGATAAAGCTTTTTTGGGTTTGTTTTTAAAAAACGGTAGTAAGGGGTTAAATAAAACTGTTTTTGGGTTTTAAAAACCTTTAACTCAAAAAATAAATTAGACAAAAACAAAAAATTTTTTAAAAAAGGGGGGAATGGATGTTTAATCAACCTAAATATACGGGCGAGGGCCCAAAAAAGGGTTTGGGGAAATCCTGATCTAGTTTGGCCCGATAAAAATAATTTAATTTCACGCCCAAAGGAAAACTGACTCCATGGGGGCAAAAGGGGGAAAAACTTAAAAAAAACCTAAAAAACTTTGTTTGTAAAATTGTAAAAAAGGCACATTTCAAAATTTCAAATATGTTTTTGAAAAAAATGCCAGGGGAAAATTTGAGTACAAAACCCAATAAATTATTATATGAATTTAAATTTCAAAAGTTTTGGTATACTTCAAGCTTTTTTTTTTTTAAGCATGAAAGTTTTCTTTTTTCTTTGATACACTTTTAAGTACCCTAGGGTTTTTCGTGAACTTTGGGCTTATAAATACCCAGGATCCCACCTAAGGGGTTTTTGGGGCCCCCTTTTAAAGGGTTTTTTGTCATTTTGCTCGCGTGTAACTGTAAAACTTTAAAAAAAAAAAAATAACCAAACTCATTAAAAAAAGAAATTTGTTATAGTTTTTTAAAATTTTAAATATAATTTTTTTCGAAACCCTCCATCTTTAAAAAAAAAAAAAAAAACTAGATTTTTTAAACCCAAAAACATAATGGAGCAAAAATTTTTTGTATTTAAAACCCAAAAAAAAATGTCAAAAAGTTTTTTTTTTTGCTAATAACCCCCCAATCCCGGGCTTTTGCACACTTTTTAAACCCGTTTAAAAGGGTTTTTTTGGATGAATTTTTAATGGATGCTTTGGTCTTTTTTATCTATTCAAAAATCCCAAAAAAATAATAAATTAAACATTAAAAGGTTTGTTGTGTAACCTTTTTTTTTTTAACTTTTAAATTAATAAACCCCTTTTAAAAATTTTTTTTTAAAAATGCTATCCAATTTAAATTATGCCATTTTTAGTGAGGGTCAAAGCTTTTTTATGCATACAATACATTGTTTCTAGATAAAATTCCGATGCTAAAAGGAAATTAATATTGCATAAAAAAAGAAAAAGGGAAAACCTTTTTTTTTTAAAACCGGGGATGTTTTTTTAAAATTTTCGACATTCATAACTAATTTTGTATTTACTCAATTTTACATTTATAAAAAAAAATTTTTGTAAAACCCGGGGAAAAACCAGAATAAGGGGAAACCCTTTTTCCCAACCAACCCTAAACAATAATTTTTAGGGGTTTAAATCAAGCTTGGGGACCAAAAAATTTTGCATGAAGTACTCAAAGACGGGTGGGGTTGCAGCGAAAGGAAAATTTTAACTTAAAAATTAACTTTGGGAAATGGTAAAAAACTTTTAAGTCCTCCCGAACTCTTTTATGGAATAAATTTTTTTATCGCACTTTTAGTTTTGTACATTTTGAGGGGCCCGAAAAAAGAAAAATTAATTGGAAATTTTTTCCCCTTTTTCTAGAGAAAACAAAAATGTTTCCAAAAAAAAATTTCAAAAACGTTTCCAAAAGGAAATTTTTCCAATAGTAAAGGTTAAACCTTTTTGCTGTGTATACTGGGTTTTTTTTAAAGTATAGTCAGGAAAGGAAAGTTTTGGGGAAAATTTTAAATTAAAAATTTAAAAAACGTTAAAAAAGAAAAAATGACAGGGGGATAGTGAAAAGATTTTAAAATTAATGAAAAAAATTTTGAAAACATTTATGCCCTTAAATAAAAACTAAATTTTAAAACCCGGAGCAAAAGCACATTTTTGGGGCCATTTTTTAGAGAAATATTTATTGAACTTTTTTTTTTTTTCCCTAAAAGGGGGTTTTTCCACGAAGGGTCTGGCAATAGCTCTGGGGGTTTTGTTTTCAGTGTCTCGAATTTTCTTTTTTTTTGAAAATTCGAAATTGATTTTTCTAAGAATAAAAAATTTTTTTTAGTTTTTTATTTTTTTTAAAATTACAACTTTTTGCTGTGCTGTTGGGTTTTTTTAAAAAAAACATTTATCCCAAAGGGAAAAAATTTTTTTTATCAGGATGGGGAAATTTAAAAAAAAATTAACCCAACCTAAAAAATTCTCTTCGAAAACTCACCCCCCGAAACAAAACATTTAAATTTAAGAGACCTGAAAACAAACCGCAGAGCTTTTTGCCAGATCCTCCGGGGAAACAACCCCACGGGGATGTTTTCATGCTGGAAATTTTACTATATTAAATCGAAAAAGAAATTTTGGCCCAATTTTAAAATCGTCAAAAATTTGCGATTTTTAAAAATTTTTCCAGCCCCGATCTTTTCGAAGCCACCCTAATAATTCAAAATTTTTAAGAAACAAACCTGGGTTTGGTTTTTTTCGCATTTTTGCAACCAAAAGAATTTTTAAACCCCCCTTCAGAACAAAAAAGGCTGTTTTTGGGTTTAAATTTAAATTTAACCCCCACTTTTGCTACATGAGTGTTTTTAAACGAAATATGGGATGACTTTGAGTCGCGGTTTAAAGGGCCTTTGGGGAACAGTTCAGGGGAAAAGGATTTTACACTAACAAAATTCCTGTGATTACAAAACATTACTAGTAGACCGGGTTAAAAATGGGTTTTAAAAAAAAAAATTTCCCAAAACAAAAAATTAAAAAAAAATTTAGGCTTTTTTGGTGAAAATTACAAGTATACAAAAGCTTAAACCTAAAAATTATTTTTTTTTAGGAATTAAAGAAGAATGTACAATTTGATCAGAAAATTTCGATTTGTGTTTTAAATCCTTTCAGTCAAAAATTAAGAGAAAAAAGTATCTCCAAAAAAATTTTCCACAGGTAACTAACTAATCCGTGGTCAAAAATGTTTTTAAAAATTTCCCCAAATTTCCCCCCATTGAAAAAGGGGGGGCCCCAAAAAAAGGGAAAACCCAAAAATTCATGGAAAATATTTTTTTAAAAAATAAAGCGTTTTTTAATCGACGGGTTTCATAAATATTTTTTAAATAAACGTCACAAAAAATGATTTAAACCAAAAACACATTTTCCCTTTAAATTTTTAAACAAATTTTTAAATTTGGTTTTTTTTCCCATGGGGGCCCCAAAAGTTTTAGTTTTTCCCTAGCATTAAGAAAAATTTTATAATAAAAAAACATTAAACGTCTATTTAAAAAACCCATTGTTTACATTACATTTGTTTTGGGGAAATGTCCCCCTTTAAAAAACCCTTTAAACCATTTAAAAAAATTGGGGCAAAATTTTTTATTTTACAAATATCTATAATAAAATAAAACAATCATACCAAATTTTTTATGAGTTTTGAAAAAAGGTAATCCCAAAGCAAATTTCCCTTTAAACAGCTTTACGTAATAATTTTAAAACACTAAAATTTAAAAAAATTTTCAAAGTTTAACCCCCTTTAAAAAACTGAGGTTTTTTTCACTCCTCAAAGGGGAAAAGATATTTACCCTTTTTAAAAAAAAAAAAAAAAATTATAAAATCCAAATTCCATAAACAGCCAATGTTTTACGTGGAAAGAAACCCCACAAATTTTGGGTTAATAACTCATCATTTCCGTACGGCAAAACGTTAAGGGCCCAACGTCACGCAATTTTACAAAGTTTACGGAAAAAAAAAAATAAATAAAATTTTTGCAAAAACGGGATTTCTTACCTTTTTTCAAGGGATTTTTAAAACAAATTTTTAAGTCGGGGATCCACTTTAAAGTTTTGACCCCTGGGGTGTTGGTAAATGGGCCCTTTTTTTTCCCACGAAAAAAAACAACACGGGGGGGGGAGGCCAAAAAAAAACCCCCAATTTGCTGCGATTTTATTTGGCCCCCCGAAAAACCCCAAATTTTTCGTCGATGCAAATTAAACTCGCCAATGCACTCAGAAATTTTGCCGGGGTGGGGCCAAGTTTGGGGAAAAGGAGTAAAAGGTTTTTTGAAAACCAAGATGAAAAATTTTTATATTATTTTACCCTTGGGAAATCCAAAATTTCCCAAAAAATTTGCCGTGGGGGTTTTAGGGTTTTAATTTTCTAATTAAAAAAAACAAGACAAAATTTTTGGGGTTGGGGATGTTTGTGAAAAAAACAATTTGAATGGACAGCTAAAATAAAAGTATTGTTTTTCAAATGTAAATTTTTTTATTTTTTTTAAAAAGAAAAATTGGGTAATGAACGAAAAAGGAAAGGGAATGATTTAATTTATCCCAACT